>JAMKQA010028429.1:0-16590 GCA_024699735.1 Posidonia australis
AGTGGCACTTCCAAGACCAATCATTATTGCACGAAAGATGACTGCACCAGCAATACCATATGAAAGCACACGGCCCTTGAGTTGAACACAACAAAACAAAACCAGCAAAGAAGATACAAAGCTTCAGAAACATAGATTTGACATGATATAGTATTTACTAGATTAAAACTGAAAATGCAACTAGAAAGAAGTGTGATACCTGATACATCGTTGGCACCTTGAAGTATTTGAAAATCAAGACAAAAACAAAGAGATTGTCAACTGATAAGCTCTTTTCCAATAGGTAACTGCAACCACCACAAAATTGCACTAACATTGTTCAATCATATTAAATATGAAGCGATATAGACAGTCATTAAGAGTGATTTGAAGATCAGGGTACCATTATGATTTGATTCCCAAAAACACGCTAAAAGAAAATGATGTTTATGGTCTGTTTTTTTAGCATTTGGACCAAAAATTGTAGGCATAATTAACCTCTAATCCTCTGACCAACTGCGTTATTTGGAAGCCTTTACCCAACATACAACTCTTAAGATAAAACTGCATTCTTTCAGATAGAAATAACTGCACATAGCAATGGTACAACTAAAAAAATTATAAAAAAGGCATAAGCTTGTGGGTAGCAGCTGCCACCTACCCTGCAAAAAATTCAGATGCCTTGTCAGTGCCATCCTTTATGCCCAAACCAACACCAAAAATCACTGCAGCAAGGATCTGTAAAATGAGAAAGGAAGCGTCACAGATAGAAAGACATCATTTAGAAGTCTAGGAATAAAAACTAAAGGACTCACCCAAAAAACAACAAACCCAACAAGTGATGATGCATCATGCCCTAGTGCTTGAGTCCCCCCATCTGCATGTGATAAAGAAGGGGAATGCGTAGAAGCCTTGTCTACAGTATCAATAACTTCACTCAACTGTGTTCTCTCCTTCTCTTCTGCAGATCCATTTGACGATAGATTATTTTCAAACAGATAACAAGCTATCTTCAGGATTCTGAAATTCTTGTAGTGACTCTGACAAATATGAGTTGAGAATTAGCAACTAGTTGTATGAACCACATATATATGCATAAGAACCAAAAGATACACATGGTGCCAATAGACAATTAGATCTGAGATGCAATAGATGCACCACAAAAAAGAATGTGAATTCTCAATAGAGTACACAGATTAGAATCAAAATCACCTAAGAACAAGGATAATTTTATAGGAAATAATTATAATCTGGGTGATCCAGGTTCTAAGCAAATAAACAACCATTCTGCTTTGGTTGAGGAGATTTTGCGTTCTATTCAAACCACTAACAAAGAGTACTAAAATGGTGTAAGTATACATCCATTAAAGTTTTTCACGGCAACTGCCATTGGGGAAGTCATAGCTGCCTAGCAGGTAGTCATTGTCCTCAACGTAGCGGTGGGACAAAACAACAACGGTCGTTCCTATAACAGAGATCCAATCATAGGTTTATTTTCTCAAACCGCTAAGGATAAGTGAATGACCATGTCATAAGAAATGCATGTAAAGCTAACGAAATTAAAAACTATAAAAAAATTGAGATGAAAGTGGAATCTAAGATTAGTTTTACCAAGAAAAGTTCACACAAGGTTTAAAGATACTGGTTTGTCATAAAGTAATAATACTTGGAACATAATTTCATATTTGATACATGAACTCGTACTTGGAACATAATTTCATATGTGATACATGAAGTCATGTAACTTAGGATATGTGCAGATTTTTAGCTCATTCAACATGCATATCTAGACCAGCACTTTGAGGTTAATATTTTAACCGTAAATTCAAGGCTCAATTTCCTTCGAAACAAAAACGACAATGACGACGACAGTTTGTTCAAAATTCAAACCATATTGCTCCAACATAATTGAGATTGCTAAAATGATAATAAACTCATTCGATTTTCGAATCTTTATGCAAGCTTATTACAGCTGAGATCCAAAATCAACAAACTAAACAAACATGAATACATTGAGTTAACACAAAACAAAAGAGCTGATCTTTACAACTCAACGACAATCCAATCACCTGTCACAACCGGTTCCTCCTCCTGTCTCGTCCTGGGAGCACACCAAACCCGCACTAGCTTCACACGGCGACTCACACGACAGCCACCAGCTGAAACCCCAAACAACAGAGACAAGTCAAAAAACCACATCCAATCACCAACGACCAGAGCTAGGAAACCAAGAGAGGAGGGCAGCGACGAGTGCCTGTGAAGCTGGACCAGCTACTGGGCGCACGGGGACGAGAGGCGTGGAGGATGACGGGGGGGTGGCCGCCGTGGTGGTGGGCGGCGACGGCCATAGTGTTTTGGAAGGTGGATGTCAGCGGATTGTGGTCGCGAAAGGAGATGTGGAGGTCAAGTGAGAAATATATGCTCTTTTCTTGGAAGCGGTAAGATTTACATGGACTGGTCCACAATAGTTCTAAACTCGTGATAATAAATATAAAGATTTACATGGACTGGTCCACAATAGTTCTAAACTCGTGATAATAAATATAAAGATTTACATGGACTGGTCCACAATAGTTCTAAACCCGTAATAATAAATATAAATGGGCTGATTTTTTTTTTTGAAAAATTAAGTCTAGTATTTTGGTTTGCCTTTTAACTTGTTTACTTTTGTAAAGTTCCACGATGTGGGCCAATTTTTGTGTTGGTTAAGTTATTTTATTTTCAGTCGTTGGATTTAGTCAATGGTTGAGATTAATTTTTTTTAAAGGAGTGTATTGAAGAGCGACGGTGGAAGAAGTTGAGGAAAAATTTTCCCATTTATACAACACTAGGACCCACACAAGGGCAAGCAGTTAAAACATTTCCTCTTTTCTTTTTTTTTTGAGGAAGGATGTATATATAAATCTCTCCGGTTACTAGAAGTCTGCAACCTATTTCAAAGGTCTCTTTAATGTTTAGACATGCAACAAAAATGATGGTCCAATTTGTAACTTTGTATGCTTTCATTCCATTATTTGCATCTGCAAGTTGTTTCAGGTGTGACAAAGGTCTTCTTGCTTAACCTAGTAAAAACTTACAAGAGTAAATATTAGCTGACAAAACCTTGAGGCCTCTGCATCTGCACACATTCCCTGCATTTGTGTGCTCCAAAAGAAAGTGAAGAGAATGTTTCAATGGCAACTTGCCAACTTATTGTACTGGATGAATAGGATGTTTAGTTAAATTACAGGTATGAGAGTTGATTAGTATGTTTTGTAGCCTGGATCAAAGTTCAAGTAACGAAAATACAACAAGATAAAAACATGCTAAAAGAAATAATGAGGAGCAGCCCTTGATTTAGAGCTAATCTGTAGCTCTAATTTTTTTGGAATATGTTAAATATGTAGTCCATGCTTGAGATACAAGAAGTTTCTGATAAGAGGTACTACATTAGGAAGCTTGCAAGACAATCAACCACACAACAAGCACACAACAACCATTTCCTTGTACTACAACTGGTATAATACATCTTCAACACATGTAACTGAAAGTATTCATAAACACAGCAACCATTTCTTTGAATGATAAAGCAATTCCTTCAAACTGTGTTAATGTAAAACCAAACCACATACTCCTCCTTCACCTCAGCAACCTGCATATCATTGAAAGGTAAGAAGTGATTATAAAACTTTGAATGTAAACAAGTCAACAAAAACACCAAAATATTGGGAAAAAACAACATTAAATAAACAGTATTTGCTATGTCAGTAAAAAGATTTTAGGAAGCATCTCTCAATCCTAAGAAAAAACATTAAAGTTGAAAAACAATGAAAACCATAGCAAATAGTTGTTCTCTAAGACAAATAATCAAAGTAGAGGCTAAAACCATAGTAATATTTTGCATAACAAAAATCCCATAAAAAATTCATGGTCAGTGCATAACAAAGGAAATAATCCCACATTTCAGTTCAAACATAGAACAACAAAGTAATCACAGAAAATAATAGCAAAGAATAGCAATAGACTACTAATCCACCATGCTTGTCAGAAGAGTTGAAACTTAAATCAAATGATATTTTTAGCTTCTTATTAATCTTCATTGCAAAAAATTTCAGAAAATAAAATAGAAAAAATTTTAATATAAATTATTCCCATACACAGACAAATCACAAGCATTGGGGAGGAAGAGGCCACATACACTGCAAGCATATAGCAAGTGAACTAGAAATATTCCCAAACTCAGAGAAATATTCCTAAATTTTTTAAACGAACATGATTCACAGAAGACGACACGAAATCATACCAGTGGATTAGGAGGAGAAGAGCATCTTTCGTCAGCGACTCCTAGTTGGCGAATGGACAACTTTCGTGCCGTCCTAAACGAAGAGACGAGATGTGGCCACTCCATTAATGTTGTACGACCTCGACCTGAAACAACAAGGACGGACGAGGGAACGGGGGATGGTGGAGACGGAAGGATGGTTGAGGCGAAGACGGAAGCCGAAGACGGAAGCCTGGATGGTGGAAGCGAAGATGGAGGTGGAGACGGCTGTTTCGTTGTAAGCAGGAGAAGTATAGGCAATAGGGTTTTATTCCTTTAACTTTAATCATAACCATTCAAATAAATCAATGGATGGGATTTAATGTGCCTACAGGAATTTTTCCTGTAGACACCAACACCTGCAATTTCCCGTAAATATAAATGGACTGCTTTTTTTTTTTGAAAAATTAAGTCTAGTATTTTGGTTTGCCTTTTAACTTGTTTACTTTTGTAAAGTTCCACGATGTGGTCTTTGTTGCTAGATGATAGAGAGAATAAAGTGGTTTATATCCTCATTATAATATTATTGTTTTGAGAGGACATGAGTTTCAAAAATTTTCACTTTTCTCGTCGAAGGATGGATTTTAATTAATACAGAATAACCATTATCCGTTTTTTTATTTGTGAGAGGTGATAATAAATCTAAATACACCAAACATTTTTTTTCCCGTAAGAGATATTGTTATATTCCAACACTTAATACTTTGGAGGAGTCATTTGTAGCAACTGTGACATTCTTGTCAGAATAATGTGATGTGATAGTTGATTTTAGTCTTTATTTAATCCTATCTACTTCTTATTTAAGCAATGTAGGACTAAATCTTAAGGTATTACAATATCTTCCATTTAAACATCTGACATCCTCATTAGAATCTACAATCATAACCAAGCAATACAGGATTTTAGATATGGCTCCCACTCCTTAATGTATATCACTTAGTTCCCACATTTCTGACTAGTCCAAGTTCTTATACCATTTGTAATGATCTAAGCCCAACTAACCCAAAATAAGCTTAGACCTAAAAACTGAACTTAAAATACTTAAGTTGATATGGTAGTTGATCTTAATCTTTATTTAGCCTCACCCTCTTCTTATTCAAGCAATGTAGAACTAAATCTTACGGTGTTACAAGATCCCCTATTTGAACATTTAATGTCCTCATTAAAGTGCATAATTATAACCAAGCGATGTAGTATTCTAGAGGTGGCTCCACTTGTTTGAGTGTAGTACTTAATTCCGACATTTCCAGTTAGTCTAGGCTTTGATACCATTTATAACGACTTAGGTCCAACTAACTCATAGCAACCTCAGATCCAACAATTGAACCTAAAGTGCTTAAGTTAGAGATGATATAATAAGTGATCCTAGTTTTTATTTAGCCCTATGCATTTCTTATTCTAAATAATATAGGACTAAATCTTAAGGTGTTACAATATCTCCATTTGAACATATGACTATCAAAGTCCACAATCATAACCAGACGATGTAGGATTTTAGTAGTGGCTCTCACTCTTTTAAGTATAACACTCAGTTTTCACATTTCCGACTGATCCAAGCTTTGATAACATTTGTAACGATCTAGACCCAATGGCCTATAAACAACCTTAAACCTAACAATTGGGCCTAAGATGTTTAAGTTGAAGTTGATGTGGTAGTTAATCCTAATCTTTATTTAGCCCTACCCCCTTCTTATTCTAAACAATGTGGAACTAAATATTGAGGTGTTACAATATCCCACATTTGAACATCTGACGTCCTTATCAAAGTCCACAATCATAAGGTGATATAGGATTCTAGAAGTGGCCTAGGCCTCTGATAATATTTGTAATGACCTAGGCCTAACAAGCATTTAATAACCTCAGACCCAACAATCGAGGTTAAAATACTTAAGCTGCAGTTAATGTGGTAGTTGATCCTAGTCTTTATTTAGCACACCTACTTCTTATTCTAAGCAATGTGATACTAAATCTTAAGGTACTACAATATCCCTCATTTGAACATCTGACATTCTTGTCAGAATCTATAATCATAACTAGGCAATGTAGGATTTTGAATGTGGTTCCCACTCATTTAAGTGTAGCATTTAATTTTCACTTTTTTGACTAGTCTAGACTTTGATACCATTTTTAATGGCCTAAGTCCCACTGACCCATAGTCTAGAATACTTAAGCTACAGTTGATATGGTAGTTGATGCTAGCCTTTATTTAACCCTACCCACTTCTTATTCTAAGCAATGTGGGACTAAATCTTGGGATGTTACTATAGATATTCCTTTTTGGCACTTTTTTATTTTTATTAAGTCCCATTACACTATAACATGTCTCATTTATCTTTAGAAGTCTTTTGCTTAGCCTAAATACTTTTCAAAGGACCATTTGCTAATCCAAATCGTTGAATGCTCAAAATCAGAAGTTCAACGTTGAACGTCTAAAATCGGGAATTCAACATTGAACGCCCAAAATCGAGAGTTCAACATTGAACGTCCAAAAACAGAAGTTCAATGCTAAACGTCCAAAATCGAGAGTTTAACATTGAATGTCTAAAATCGAGCATTCTACACCTCTAGATCATTTTTCACTCATTCCTGTCAACCCTTCCTTTTTTGGAGTTAACGTAAATTATCATAATTATCAACGAGTCTTCTTGCCTTATCTTGAGATATTTATTATCTTATTAAATGCCTCAGTTGACCTACATTTGACCTAACATCTAAATTTAATAAGTTTTTAGCCTGAAGGTGTTGAAAGGGTAATTTCTGACTTTCATCATAGAACGTCTAGTTCTAGGTGTTCTACACTTGACAACTTAGCAATGCTACATCAACCACTTTTTTTTCTTTGGAAAATTTTGAATTCAAAATATTTACTTTTTTTGGAAGATTCCTCTAATAATACGTGACACTAATTAACTTAATAATTGATGGAATATTCTTTGATTAGATAGTGTAACTATGCCAACCCGGGGGGTCCGACGCAGAGTCGTGCCAGAGGGAGGAGATCACAGCCATGTCAAGATGGCGAAGGAGCGAGATAGGATAAAACAAAAAAGAAAAGGAGTTGCCACCTAGTCTTTTAAGGGTAAGACGAGGAAAACCACAAAGAATGGGATGCATGTGATGCCAATGTGAAGGCCGGGTATCTGCTAACCAGAGGATCGGTAAGGATTCCTATTACGCACATGGAAGGTGTTAGACACCCCCGTACGCCCGAGAAACTCGATCTTTCTAGCCTAATCCACTTACTAATAGCTGGATGAATGCTTGCTAATCCTAGATCGCACTCTAAACATGTTAACATGAATGCCAGGACAAAATTGGATGGATGTACAAGATGATATGCAAAAACTGCGAAGAAATCCACATTAAATAATGAAATCACAGAATATGACGCATACAAAAGAAAACCACATGAAATGACGAGATTTTTGGAAGGAACACCTTGGAAAACCATACTGACATCAAAATGATAGAAAGTGGAGTTGACCTAGGTCCTCGGGATCATGAAAAAAGTCATGAAAATCAAAAAGGAGAAATAATCCGCAAATGGGCCAATGTGGGCCTTTTGGCCAATTTGTGTAGGCCCTCGAGCGATGAAATCCAAATCAAACTGAAGAATTCTGAAAGATAGGAGTAAAGGAAATCAAATCGAATGTCGGATGATGGACTCCGAAAATAAAATGAAGAAAAATCCACGAAAGCAAGGCATGAGATGCAAGCTCACTTAAAAAGGAGGGACTGATGCGCAAATGTGATGAAAACTATATGAAATGGATGAATAAGTGCCTAAATGTGTAAAAGGTGCTAAGGGATGGCTTGGATAAGGATTATGCTAAGCTGAGTGCGAAAATTAACATGCGGGTGCATGAATTAGTAGCAATTTGGTCATTTTTATGGCCAACTGTGATAAATGCATGCATGGGGATGATGCATGATCTAAGTCATGTCACAATGAGGGTCAAATGTTTAGAAGATGTTATTTGTGAGAAAAATGTGAAAAGAATGAGATTTTAAAAACCATGAAATGATGTAAATACAGTAAATAACAAACACAAGGATTGAAATGTAAAATTCACAAAAGGATGAGAATTTAGATCAAAAATGTATTCATGACTTCTATTCTAACATGTAGATGATGGATCAAACGACAATGTGACTGAGATGTGTGAAAATTACACTTGGATAATTTCTTGAAAACTTAGGGTCTAAAGTGCAAAATTCACACATAAGTACGAATGTGATTAAAATGTGAAATTAAAGGACAATTCACAATGAAAACATGTTTTTAAAATGGAATCTATGATTAAATGCAAAATTTGAAATGCAATAAGTGGAAAATATCAACAATATGCAAGAAAACATTTAAAACCCTAAATGATGGATTAAAAGTTAAACTAAGGGTCTATATGCAAATTCTGTGCTCAGGAATTGTTTATTAAGGACTTAAGTACTTATATGCAAAATTTCAGGGGCTTGATTGTGATAAAAAATTGGGCTTTCATGTTGATCAAGGCAATTATGAAGTTTGTTAGGGTTCAAGATGCAAAATTTACAATAAAAACTCATTTTAAAAATTCTGGAGGCTTGTTGCCAAAGCTCAGGACTTAAATGTGATAAAAATCCAATTTTAATGATGATCAATGTAATTTTAAAAACCTTTAGGGTCCAGAATACAAATTTCACAAAGAAAACTCATTTTAAAGAGTTCCAAGGGCCAAATGCAAATGTTCAGGACTTAATTATAAAGAAAATATGGATGCAAGGGTTTAAATGTGATAAAACATGCATAAACAAAATTAAAAACGAAATTAAAAGGAAACAAGGTAGAGAATGCAATATTTACAAGAACAATAATAGAAACAAAGATTATTTAAAATGATAGGGACTTAAATACAAATAAAAGGACTCAAGTGCAATAGAAAAAGGATCTAAATGAAGATATTTAAATCAGAGGGTCTTTTAAATAAAAAAAAGAATTAACATAACAGTCACCGTCGACGATTCAAAGATCGCCGGCGGCGACGGCCTGGGGACTCATCTAAGCCCCTCTTGGTGACTGATCGGAGATCAAAGAAGGGGGAAAGCAGGAGGAGGAGATGGGGCGAGGATCCGACGGTGGTGATTGAGCTCTCAACGGCTGGAACGCGCCGTCGATCCCCCCTGCCGAGTTTCTTCTCCGGCAATAGGGGACTGCTACTGTGGCAAGTCTAGAGGTGGTTGCTTGGCATGACAAAGATCAGGGAAGCTCCGGGGAGACTCGGCGAACATTCTAGAGGCAATAAGCGGCTTCATAAGCGAGGGAGTCATCCTCCCTGTTCCCCTGTCGACGGTGACAGCGGTGGTGGGTTGTTGGAGCATTGCAGTAGTCTAGGTGGCGGGACAAAGATTCTCTGGGGTTCGTGGGTGGCTAAGGAACGCCAGGGAGGTGCATGGAGGTTGCAGCGGTGCTTGGATTGCTCCAGTGCTTCATCGATGTTGGTCGACGGTGGCAAGGTAATGGTGACGGCGGCGATGTCTTCGGGTTTCGAGGATGCCAGAGAGGCTCCTCCAGAGCAAGGGAGCTCTAGGAGGAGGAGGAGGAAGAAGAGGGAGGAGTGACCTCAGGGGTCTCACCTTAATCCAGAGGCCAAGGGCCTCATCGGTGGTGGTGAACCCACCATCGGAGACGGGGACGACGGCGCACAGGGGGCTCCGCTCCATCACGGCTCGTTTCAGGGAGCCTAAAGGGACCTATGGGGCATGCTTCTATCCTAAGAAGAGGAAAGGAGGTTACCTAAGAGACGTGTCTCTCCCAGCGACGCTCGACGGCAGCCCTCTCGACATAGCTCCGGCGACAATGGTTGGATGCTCCGGGCTGTGAAAAAGGGTGGAAAGGGATGCTTCAGATGTGTGAGGGGATGCTGGGTCTCTATGGTGGACTAAATGCTCGCTTTGAGAGGCTGGGCCCAAATGGAAGAAGATCCCCCGATGGGTCTGTCGGCGGTGGAGTTTTAAGCTCCGGTGAAGCTCTACTGGACCGTCGATCCTCTTCCTCCGGGGGCTAGCGTCGTTGGATGAAGCGCGTGACGGAGGAGGAAGGTCTGAAGATCACAGGAGGCTAAGGATGCGCTCCGTAGTTCACAGGATTGACCGCTAGAGAACTCGTCGGAGATTGCGAGGGTCGCCAAAAGGGATCGTCGGAATTATTTTCCCGTTTTATAAGACTTTTGGTTTAAGAATTAACTAGGCATATTGGGCTGCGAATTGGGCTTAGGGTTTTAGGGTTTTTTTTTTGTTTTCTTCGATTTTTGTTTTAGGGTTTTGTTTTTAAGGTTTTTAAATGGATTTTAGGGTTTTTCTTTTAGGTTTTTAATTGTGTTTTATGATTTTAATTAAATTTATGATTAAGGTTTAATTAATTGGTTTTAAATTAGGGTTTTAATTATTTTAGGCTTTTATTTTATTTTTGTTTTGGGATTTTAATGGATTTTAGGGTTTTGCTTTAAGGTTTTTAATTTGGGCATTGTGATATAAATTTGATTTTTGATTTTGGTTTTGAATTAGGGTTTTTATGGTTTTAACAATTTTAATTTAGGGTTTTTTTTGGATTTTAATTGGATTTTTTAGTTTAATTAGGGTTTTGAATTTTAATTAGGATTTTTTGGATTTTAATTAGGATTTTTAATTAATTAATTGGGTTTTAAGTGGGTTTAAGTGGATTTTACTTAATTTTGACTTGAAGTAGGGTTTTTGTTTGATTAATTGGATTTTAAGTGGATTTTATTTAATTTTGACTTGAATTAGGGTTTTTGTTTGATTAATTAGATTTTAAGTGGATTTCATTTAATTTTGTCTTGAATTAGGGCTTTTACTTGATTAATTTTAGGTTTTAAATACTTTAGATGTGTTTTGTTTGGTTTTAATTTTAATTAGGTCAGAGTAGACTGGTGTAGACCTCAATGGGCTTGTGTGGGCTTAAGTGAGCTAGGATTTTTTATGGTCGCAACCAAAGCATCATCTAGAAGAGCCTGTTGTCAAGTGACTGCAAAATCGAAGTGTCTAGAGATATCTATGACTCTTGGGTGTGTTGAACGCCTCATTTTAGGTGTTTAACATAGAACGTCATGATTCGAGTGTTCAACACTTCTAAAATTGAAATATTTTGTTGGCAGTTGTATAATCTTATCAATTTTAAATCTTTTTGCCTTTTGTAATCCTTTTGTACCTCTATAAATAGAAGGATTCTCCCAACGTTTGAGTGGGACACTCAGACACATCCAAAAGAGGGAGGAAAGTATTGAGGAAGAGGGGACATGGAGACACTCACAAAGAGACTCAAAGGAGTTGTGGAGAAAGAGAGAGAGTAGAGAAGTTCTGAGGTTCTAAAGAGTTAGAGTTTTCTTCCATCACTGAGCACACCACATCGGCATCTTGCGTCTTGCATATGCATCATAAATAAAAGGGACTTTTTCATTTTACATGTTTCATTTTTACGCATACTTTGCATGTTATACTATAAATTTCTATTAGTCGCAATCGGAAGATAAAACTCATTAAGTATTCTCCTCTTATTTCATATTTGTAATTTATTCTATTGAATTGCTTACTTCATTTTATTAATCTACATGTTTTAAATATTGTTTTGCAAGAAAAAGAAGAGGAAGAAGAAATTCACTGGCACGAAAACCTTTAGGCAGCGTTGGCACTATCCTAAAGTAGCTGAATCCACCATTTTCACATCTCCCTAGGTGTCTCGAGGGCCATCTAGTAACGAAACAAGAGTAACGATTACACTGACTTCAACCTACATAGAGGGAAGGAGTCAGACATAAAACGAGGGACACAAGTGAAGTGGCGAAACACATCAACCGTGTAGAGTGCACACTCCCATTTCTTCTCCAAAAATCCTGTATCCACAGTTACAATATCCTCCATTTGAATAGCCGGTATCCTTGTCAGAGTCTATAATCATAACCAAATGATATAGAATTCTAGATGTAACTCTTACTCCTTTTAGTGTAGCACTTAGTTCCACATTTACAACTAGTCTAAGCTCTGATTATATTTGTAATGATCTAGGCCTAAATGGCCCATAACAATCTCAAACCCAATAACTGAGCCTAAAATACTTAAGCTAAAGTTGCTAGAGTAGTAGATCTTAGTCTTTATTTTGCTCCACCCACTTCTTATTTTAAACAATGTAGAACTAAATCTTAGGATATTACAATTATAACCAGGTGAAGTAGTATTCTAAAGGTGGCTCTCACTCCTTTAAGTGTAATACTTAGTTCCAACATTTCTGATTGGTCCATGCTTTAATACCATTTATAACAACTTAGGTCCAACTAGCCCATAGCAACTTCAAATTTAACAACTTAGCCTAAAATCTTTAAGCTGAAGTTGATATGGTAGTTGATCCTAATTTTTATTTAGCCCCACCCACTTCTTATTTTAAGCAACATGGGAATAAATCTTGGGTTGTTACACATGCTTTAGGACTTTCGAGTCATGTGTTGTTCCTTTCTAATTAGTTGACACAAATGTGAAGCATATGTGAAAGTTACAAACATTCAATATATTCCTTGTACATGTTTTTCCATCCCTTCCACTATGAAATGCAATTTGTTTTTCTTTTTCAACAACTGTAAAAATATGAGTCCCATCAATTGCATCAACGTAGTCTTTAAAAAGTAATAGTACTTATTATCTCCATATTCAATGGTGTGTCTCGGTATTTCTATGATTCCTTGGGATATATTATCTTTAGTGTCTATGCACAAATATAATCCAAAACTTTATAGAAGTACTTATTGTTTTTCCAGAGTGTTGCAAGTTATATTGTACAGACCAATTTTTTTATCCTTGTCCAATGATTTGTAAAAGAATTCTCACTTGTTCCTTAACTATAATGTTGTGAGTCGTCTAACATACCTCTTCCTCTACAGATAGCACACAACTTTAAAAAAACATCACACATAACACGACAATGGTCAAAACAGTTCTTAAAATGTGAATTCAACATATTTCAAATTATTTGATAGCAGGTATATAGTATAGTATGCATAGGATTTCTTAAAACTACACATTTATAATAATTTTCAATCCTTGCTATCAAATACTTAATGAAAATATCTTCTTCGTCTTCTACGTGAAATTCCATTCTTCTATAAAATACTACAAAGTTAAGTTCTTCACCTACTTCTTCTTCGACTCCTTCTTCTTCTTCTTCTTTACCGTCATCCTCATCATTATTGTAATGAAACGGATCATCCATCCTAACATGAAATAATCACAACTAAGCAAAATTGCCACTAAAAACAACCATGCAGCAAGAAACTTAAAACATAGAAAACATAAGGTAACAAAAGTCTTGAAATAATTGAACAACCATAAAAAGGTAGTTCCTAAAATGTGATTAAAATAGAGAACAATAGTAGCTTCATATAATATTAATAGTTTCTAAAATAATAAGAAAATAAGTAAGGGAACAAGTAATTTATGTACAAGACTATGCATTTGTGAAACTGTTGTATCTCTTGCACTTGAGCTTCGCTTTTAAGATTGAAAATTTATGAAAAGGTAAATGACAGAAATGGAGGAATTCATTGCCTATTGGTTAGTTCATGTTCATAATTTTTATGTCAAATGCAAACCACTACCCTCCTAATATTAACAAGCACCAAACCAACAAAAAGAAAATATTTAAAAAAGTTGTTCCACATAGGAACTGCAACACATTCCATAAGAAAATAAATAATAAAAGCAAACAATTAATTTCAAGAAAAACCCAAAACAATAAGCAAAATGGAGTAAACATACTTCAAAACAGAGTGACAAATTCAAGGTTTCTCTATCAAATGCTTTTCCTATTTCATTGTCTTTAAGACTTTATAGAGTAACAAATTCAAAGTCTCTTTTTTAATCAAAAGGTGCAGTATGGCAAAAATACATAATAGGTAAATTTCCACCATGAAAAATGAAAAGAAAAATCCAAAGTTGTTATAACAACAACAATAGCCATTTTCCCTCCACACCTAGAAATAGATCTAATGGATACCAAAATAAGAACACGAACAAGGGAACTAATAAATTACAAGTCAGGAAAATAGGTAACCAAAACAAAACAAAACAAAATAAATCTGTTGGGTTCTATGATCCAATGGAACCAAAGTTGAAATATGAACTCATATGAAATAATCACAAATGACAAATCAAATACAAAAATGTCAAGAGAGAGGTCAACCTACCTTCATTGGCGAACTCCTTTGCTTGCAACCTCCATTAAACACCACCACTGTCACTTATGCCTCTATTGATTACACATCTTCAAGAAACTCTGACACTTCAAGCTTTGTAAGAAAGAGTAACCTCCTTCAATAGACCATGCAAGGTTTGAGGGAGAATAGGGTCTGATTTGCTTATTTTGTGTCGGTGGCAAAAATTGTAAATAGTGATTATCTTTTTAGATGTATTATTAATTCATTGAGGACAATTTAGGAAATAATTAAGAAAAGATATCAATGTTTTCAAAAAACTACTTCTTATAGTTTTTTATTTTCAAAGTTTTTGATAAGTCACAGATGAGAAAAAAATTGACATTTTTTTAAATAAGATGGCCCTTTTTTTGTATTTGGTTCGACTTTTTGTCCCATAAATGATTATTCCTAATAAACTGTAACCAATAAGCGTTACCAAACGCTACCATAGGATCAATTTAGCAACAAATTATTTATTTCAATTTTTGTCACATCGTAGGAAAAAATACACTTAAATGTTGTAAGATGGCAAAGTGTCTCAAAATCCACACAAAAAAACTCTATTTTATTAACTTTTTTTACATATTTTGAATTATGTACAAGACCAAACAAAAGGACCCTGAGTTTAACAAAATAATGTTTGCATTCACATTAGTCGTGCTTGTAGAGTCATCACAAATTTTATGGAAATAAGGCATATACCTGTTGGTCGGCGTTTGGGGACTCCGACGAGGTGGAGTAGATGGAAATTCAAGGTATGTTTTTTAATTATTTTTTCCCTAAAATTTCCACCTCTATATATAGTGGAGCCAAGATCCTCCACCACCCTCCCCCCCCAACAACTCCGTATTCATAAACGCCAGCCATTAATGCCGGCTATAATAACCATTAACATCTGGGAGGAAACGGTCGGTCTACATTGACCACCAGCTCACATCTCTTACTTGATGATAAAGACCACACACAAATTCCATGCAAAGTGATGTTAACCTTCCACTTCTACTATTCATGAAGTGTATAATTTCAATTTTTCACTCCCACTATTTATGAGAATGTTCTTCATTTTCATTATCTATGGAAATGTTCCTTAATCCCATTAAGTTTACAAACTTAATAAATCTTTCCGCTGTAATTCCTTTTTCATAGGATCAACAATCATATTAGATGTGGGTATGTAACTCAGTTTTATTTCCCCACTCTTCACAATATCACGAATATAGTGATAATGTATATTAATGTGTTATCCTCTTGTTGTATTTACACCACTATGTACAAGAATTATTGCCGCTTGGTTATCACAATACATCTCTATTAGACCATTTACCAAGTTGAGATTTAAATCATTTATAAATCCCCTGATCCAAACAGCATGTGATGCAGCTGCACTACAGGTAACGTATTCAGCTTCCTGTGTGTATTTAGCTACACACCCTTGCTTTTTTACTTCCCCAAGATACAGCTGCACCTCCAAAGATGAATACATGTTCCGAAGTGGACTTCCCTTCATCTTTGTCACCACCCAGATCTGCATTTGTATAACCAAGCAATTCAAGCTCATCCGCTTGATAAGTCAACTTATGATGTAGAGTTCCTTTTACATATTTCATTATTCTTTTTACAGCTTTCCAATATTTTGATCCGGAATTACTTTGATACCTACTGACAACACTCACAGTATATGCCAAGTCTAGCTGTGTACACAGCATAGCGTATGTAGACACCCCGATTTTGAGGTGACCCAGAGATGAGTTATCCGCATGTTGCTTTGGATGTGATCAACCCTTAAACCATACCTGGAGCCTGTAGCAAGCCAGAACCCAATTAACAAATTCTGTGAGCTGGGTTGGCGCACCAAGTAGGCGCACCAACCAAGCGCACCAACCAGGCGCACCATCCAGGTGCACATCACTGGCGCACCTAGCTGGCGCCTAGCCATTTCCAGACTGTGGTTGCAGACCTTCCATCTTCCGGGCTGTTACCATTGCAAACGAATGTGCCAAGGAATATTCGAGGCTTTTCGTTTGCAAGGCCCTTCGTTTCTCATGAGTTACCCTTTGATAGATCCCTATAAATAGATAT
>JAMKQA010028499.1:0-10744 GCA_024699735.1 Posidonia australis
AAGGATGGATGGTGGACCTACCTTGTCCAAGGTGTTCCTTCTTGAGAGACCAAAGATGATAAGATCCTTGTTGCTTTGGAAGGGCTGGAAATGCTTCAAAATACAAGGGAATGCTTGAGAAAAACGACATTGGGTTGCAGAAATCAGTAGATAGCTTGCACTAGATCTCTCTTGGATCCTTCTAACTTCTTCTAATGGTTGCCTATAGGGGTCCTTATATAGGATTTCTCAAGGGTAACTCCTAGAGAATACAAGGAGCCTCGTAAATGAAGAGCCTGGGAAGATTCCATGGCATATTCGTTGGTGGAGGTAACAGCCATGGGAGGTGGAAAGCCAGCAGCCAGCAGTCTGAGAAGTGGTTGCGTGCCAGCTTGGTGCTCCAGCTAAGTGCGCCACTTATGTGCTCCTGCTTGGTGCTCCAGCTAGGTGCTCCACATTGGTGCTTTAACTAGGTGCTCCCCTACTTGTCTGGATTTCTAATTGGGCTGCAGGCCTGCCATAGGTTTGGGATTGGTTTAGCTTATGGGATTCAAAAAGTGGTTGGGTTAGCCACATCCAAAGCAACATCTGGAAAGTTTATCTATGAGTCACCTCAAAATCGGGGTGTTTACAAGTGCTTCTGCTTAGAGCATCTGCAACCACATTTGCTTTCCCTAGGTGGTATGACATACTGAAGTCATAATCCTTGATGTCTTCCACCTAGCACCTCTGTCTCAGGTTCAAATCCTTTTGAGTAATGATATACTTCATACTCTTATGATTTGTGTACACCTCAATATGTTTGCCATATAAATAATGCCTCCAAATCTTCAGGGCAAGCACAAATACTGCCATCTCTAAATCATGGGTGGGGTAGTTCTTCTCATGACCTTTTAACTGGTGCAAGGCATACGCCACCACCCAACCATGCTACATCAACACACACCCCAAGCTAGTCCCACAAGCATAACTGTAGACTGTGAAATCGCCACTCCTAGAAGGCAAAGTCAAAACTAGGGCTTACACCAATTGAGCCTTCAATTCATTAAAGCTCTTCTCGTATTGCCAATCCCAGGCAAAGTGCACTTCCTTTCTAGTCAGTCTGGTTAATGATGCAGTAATCTTGGAGAAATCTTGAATAAATCTCCTATAATATCCAGCTAGGCTGAGGAAACTTCTGATTTCAGTGACTGTCTTCGGTCTGGCCTAACTATTCGTAGTCTCCACCTTGGCTAGATCAACCTTAATGCCTTCCCTTGAGATGATATGACCAAGGTAGGACACCTTTTCCAGCCAAAACTCATACTTAAAGAACTTAGCATAAAGCTAATGTTGTCTCAATGTCTCTAGTACGATCCTTAAATGCCTCTAGTGGGTCTATACATCTGGAGAATATTCCAGAACGTCATCCACAAAGATGACCACAAACTGATCCAAATAGGGCCAGAACACCCTATTCATCAGGTCCATGAAGGCAGCCAGAGCATTCGTCAACCTGAATGGCATAACTAGAAACTCATAATGCCCATAGCGAGTGCGAAAGGCTGTCTTCTGCACATCTGGCTCACTGATCTGCAGTTGATGATATCCAAATCTTAGATCTATCTTGGAAAACGTTGATGCTCCTTGCAACTGATCGAATAGGTCGTCAATCTTGGGCAATGGATACTTGTTCTTAATAGTTATTTGGTTCAATATCTGATAGTCTATGTAGAGCCAAAGTGAACCATCCTTCTTCTTAACGAACAGTACCGATGCTCCCTAAGGTGAAACACTACGACGAATAAATGCCATGGCCAACAATTCCTGTAGCTGATTTCGGAGCTCCCTCAATTCAGCAGGAGCCATCCTATATGGAGCCTTCGAAATAGGAACTGATCCAGATACCAAATCAATCATAAACTCCACTTCTCTATGTGGTGGCATACCAACCAATTCTTTTAGGAAAACATCAGGATATTCCTACACCACTGGTAGATCTTCAATCCCAATCACAGGTGAAGTAGAAACAATTACACAGGCCAAATAGCCCACACTACCTCTTGCTAGATGATGGTAGGCCTTGATAGCAGATATCACCTTCCTAGGCTCACCTGGTCTGATGCCTTATACCACACACCAACCTTAGCCTGAACATTCTGCCAGAACCCTTCTCTTGGCACAATCTATCACAGTTGAATGTTGTGCCAGTCAATCCATCCCCAGGATAACATCATAATCTTGCATGTCCATCAAGATTAAGTTGGCCTGAAAATTCCTGCTTTCCTAGCTGAATATCCACTAGTTTTAGATATCTCCATGCTAGACTGTGTTCTCCCAATGGAGTAACTACATCTAAATGGAACGCCAATCTAGCTGGCCTAGTCTTGATCTCGGCAGAAAATGACTCGAAGACAAAAGAAAATGAACTCCCAGAGTCAAATAAGACTCGGGCCATTCGGTCACCCACAAGAAAAGATCCTAACATCAACACATCATAACCATAATCATAATCATAACAAAAGATAGTGTCGATTACATATAGGATCCATTATTACAAGATAGGATTCAACTCATGTAGCCATACTAATTCTCACCTTCCACAACATCTCTTGATGGACCAGCATGTGGGGCAGTAATGGAGAACACTCTCCCTTTGATAGGTTGACGAGGTGCATCTCTCGCTGGCTTTGGTTGACTGGGACAGTTTTTCTGATAGTGTCTGGACTTCCCACAATTGTAGCACACTACACTGTCTAAACTTCTCTACCTGTGCCAGCACTACACCACTACGTGCCCCTTCTTACCACAGACGTGGCATGGTCCTATCTTCGGGCTGCTGTTGGATCCCGTATGGATGAAACCAACACTTTCTTTCCTACCGGATGTAGGCCGCACCTTCCATTTCATCCCAGAGTTACCAGAACTCCCAGAACTTCGCATTGCAGTAACTGAAGGTCGAGAAACAAAAGGTTGGGAGACAAAAGGTCGAGAGACAGACTTCCTCCCCTTATCTTTCTTAGGATACTCTTCCTGGAATAGCCTATGATCATCCTCATAGCGGCTTACAAGCTTAATGGCATCCACCAAGGTCTAACATCTGTTGCCAATGACTCTAGATCTCAGCACTGGATTAAGTCCTTTCACAAATTTCTTGGCTTTGATCCTCTCGGAAACCACAGCTTGAGAGCACTACTTCAGCTGAAGGAAGGATGACTCATACTCAGCCACAGTCAAGCCTCTCTACTTCAAGTTCTGGAATTCTCTATCTAACTTGTTCCTCTCATGCTTAGGGAAGAATCTCTCATAGAACACCTCTCAGAACTCCTCTCAATAGATAATCAGCAGGTCTACATTTGAAAACTTGGTGCGGTGCATAGCCCTCCACCACTGATCTGCAATGCCCTTGTAACGACTCAGGCTTTAGGAGTAGTGCTCGGTCAGATAATTAAGGTGAAATTCAGGCGTATTTGGCTTTGGAGGTCCCAATGCCTAATGTGGGACACGTTCTCAATGGTGTCTGACGCTTAGGTTATGGGTTTCTGGCCTTTTGGCGTGGTGTGGTTCGGGTGTTGTGCTGGCCCTCATAGGAGTTTTGTGGGTTTCTCCTGGGCTGTGGAGGTTTGGTGGTGGGTCTCTAGTGGCACAAGTCACGTGGACGTGGAAGGTCGCGTGATCTGGCTTCGTGCTTGCGACTTCCTTTCTTTCCTTCCCTTCTTTCTCTTTCCTTTCCTTCCTTTCTTTCTTTTCTTTCTTCTCTTCCTTGGGCCCCACCCCCACCCCTTCTTCTTCTTCTTCTTCACCTCCCATGCGTGAGAGAGGGAGAGAAAAGAGAGAGGGGAGGAGGGAGGGAGAGAGAGAGAGAGAGGGAGATGGTGGGGAGGAGGAGGATGTAGCTGCTGCCGTGTCGCTTGCTACCATGTGAATTTTTAAATTATTAATATATATAATTTACCATTTACAAAAAAAAAGGAGAAGAAATGGGAAGAAGAAGAAGACAAGAAAGACTCAGAAATTCCTCTCCACGCTTCCACTCACTACACTTGATAAAAGGAGAAAAGATGTAGCGTGCGGAGGAAGCTACGTCCGTGCAAAGTTGTAGGTGCCCAAACACAACCACACAGCTACTTAAAGTTCAAGTGGCTTGCACAAGTAGCAAGATGGTCGCCTAGACACACCACAAACCATCACCACCCAAATGTGCCCTCAAAACTTCAACACGGGCCCACACACCAGCTCATCCACAAAACACTAGATCACAACACCCAAATCCAAGCTACGACACCTGATCTACTTAAACATAGTTTAAGTCCTAGGTCTTAATACTGAATTTTTCACACCACCAATACGCAGCTGCAATCCACACTAGCAACCCACACTAGCAACCCACGCTAGCAAATCACAGTGGCAATCTAAGTTGGTTACATGTGGAAGACTCAGAACTTAAAATCAAATAGCTGATTGAAAATGCCACCAACAATCTGGATCATTACATGTACCCTCTAAAAAAACAAATTATGGTTTTTACCATGATTATAGAATGTTGATTTTAAGTATGCAATATCAAACACATACATTAAAATAACACAAAATTTTATGCATGTGATTATAAATAAGCAAGATTTGACTAGGAAATAGTCATTGATTTAGAGAATTCTTGTCATGATGGTCAATACTAGAAATCTTTGATGAACTCTTAAATATGTTGATCCTCTAGGCTAACCATATGTTTTAAATAAAAGTAACGACTTGTACTTTAGCATGAATGTATTGTCTAAAATAAATGACTTGTGTAGTAGTTTTGAACAAGAGGAGATTAGTTTATACCAAGGATGTTAAATTACTATCACAATAGAACTCAACCTCGATGCTTAATAATCAATGCATGGATGTATATCATAAACTTCAACTTTATTCCCAGATTGTTAGCATTTGATGCTTCATTGCTATCAAGGTTAATAAAATTAGTCCCCTAACAATAGAACACTAGATATGATTTTCAAGTGTTTATGTAGTTTCAACTTTTATCTTGCTTAAACAAATGAACAAATAAATAATTGGATGATTTCTTTCAATGCAACATCCATAGAGCTTTACAATTAGATGCTGTGAAGCAGAGATCATGTTTATCTCATTAATAAATTCCTGACTTCCTTGTCTTGATTTTGATGAAAGCTGCTTTACAACAATTAAAGAACCATTTGGAAGTATACTTTGATATCACTCAATTTTATGATTAGAGTTCTATAAACAAGAGGACAAAAGATATATCGTAGTAGCACCGAAGGCATGCTTCATGGACTAAAGGATTAGAGTTGGCAATTTCACCTTGTACACTAGACCAAAAACACCATTGTTGGAATCACCTGAAGAGTCTATAAGCTTCTAGTGTGTTCCATTCTTTCTTTTGGAAAATTATACATACTCTCCATGTATTTTATTGAGCTAACCTTGTATCTGCCTATATAAAGGTGTGAATGATTCTTTTTGTGAGCAATAGTAGAATACAATTACAAGCCACGTTTTCTCTCTCTTTGTTCCTCCTACGACACACAATGTTGGGTTCCTCTCTAATTGTGCATTGGGTTCTTACAACCTTTACCTAATTTATTTGCATTATCAAAGTACCCAATTGCAGATTTTATCCACTCTGGAAACTTTAAAGCAAGTGATTGCAAAATTAGTTGCTTGTGCAATATTAAAATCCATGAGAAATTTTTTACCGTGAGTAGAATTAAAGTAAGTTAAGATTAGAAAATTATGGTCATAAAATAATGCATCATCAATTAAGAAGGTCATATGTTTGAGACTTTAAAGACGTATAGACTATAGACTTTCTCAAAATTCAAGAAAGATGAATAGACTATAGACTGTAAAGATGTATAGACTACAAACTTCAAATAAACATGCACATTAATACACCACAGATACCTAAACCACAACCCTTGCCCTTTACCTCCAGTGAATCACTATATAGCAACATCGATCCCTAATCCGTCACTATCCTAGAAGATTTCTCAGTATAATTCATATCCACTTCCTTATACTCAACCAACATTTACATTTCATATAAATGAACGAAGTAACATGCAAATGAGTGTTAGAGGAGGAACTGACTTCCTACGTATTGAAGCTTATTACATACATAAAGAGAGTTTTACAGGAGTCAAAACCAAAACCAAAACGAAGTCTAAGTAAGTTCTTTCTAATTTTTTTCTTTCTTTCTTTCTTGTTTGTTCTCTTTTTCTTTCCACCTCTTATTATTCATCTTTTCTAATCCTACTTGCTATTCGTTTTCCTCCTCTTCCTCAGAGAGACAGACCATGTAAAAAATTTGCAGACATAATTTAGTTAGCATTTTCTCACGGAACTTTGTTGGTAGCATGGCATTCAAAGAGTATTTGTGGATAGAACAAATCTCCTTGACAATGTCAGACGTACAACTAAGAGAGATAGATCAATTAAGTTGCAGTTTCGTGAATATGATATGGCCATAAAGAAGACCATGTATTATCGAGAGTGGTCGAAGGAGCCTAGACAGATATCGGTTGGCATGGTTACGTCTAGCCTATCGTCTCTTCAGCAAAACATTATGATAGCCAAATGGAAGAAGCATCCCATGGTGGTACTTTCTTTAGTTGATACTCCTGGAGAGGAATTGGGTGTACCTATTTTCCAAAGTGATATTATTTGTAACTTTGCAACAACACCTGAGAAAGCTTTCAAGAGTGCCAAAGAACAGCATACTGTTGTTATCATAAAGTTGCTTTTGTTTAATGCTAATAGGTGTTGAGTAGGAGTTGCAAGTTGTTCCTATTCACTTGTTGTTAAGCATTTCATGCTTGTTTGTTAGTACTAAGGGTCGATTTGTATCAAGATTTAAATGTGTCTCGGTTTGCAACTCTTCTAGTTACATCCCAACTGTGATGATTACTAGGTCTAGAACCTGTGCACTAGATTTAAAACATGTATTTCTATCATATTATCTTGAGTTTTTATCGTTTTACATTTCCTATTTGCATTGTGCTATATAAGGTTTTCTCTATATGAATCTTATAATAATAGATATTTTAGTTCTCAATCTTTGTTAATTATGATAAACTTTGTCTGTTCTGAGTTACAATTTATCATTTTTTTTCCGATTTTTAGCTTGGCTTTACTGCAAAATATCTGAATGTTTAAACATGTTTCTACTAAACTAAATTCAAAGTTGATAAGTATTCACAAAATATTGTGCATATGGCATAGATTTAACCATATCTCTCTTGTCTCTTACTCATTAATATTTTTAATTAGAACTTAAGATGCTCTTGAATTATTCTATTTAGTATTTTTTTCATAGGATAGGGGACAGTTGACTAAATTCATTGTTGTCTTGAGGACTAAAGAAGCAATGAAGACTTTCAATGGAAATGCACAATTTTTTGTTGGGGCCGGTCTCAGCATAGCTGTTGGTTGGGTAACTAAAGATGACTTCCAAGTTGGTGATGGTGGTTTTGCTACTCGCTATGCATATAGCTGTTGTACTTACCAAGATGTGATTGATGGGTGACCAAGAAGTCTCAGGGCCTGGGTCGATGTCCTCCATTGCACTTGGGAGGGTCACAAGGCTAACACCTCCCCTTGTGGGAGGGTGTACGTCGTAATTTATTACTACTGTAAAGGTAATACTTTCGGAATTAATGTAATATTAGGAAATCTTGTACCTTTGAACTATAACTTTCAAACTAGAAAAAAAGCATTCATCAAATCATAATGCAAAAGCCTCACGAAGCCATATTTTGAGCCCGATTTGATATTGTGACTGTGCCCCGACACTAGGGCCGTCTGGCGCGAGGTTGCCCCAGAGATGAGGAGGTCACAGCCATGCCAAGATGGCGAAGGCACGAGATGGAAGGAAAACGAAAAGAAAATGGAGTCGCTACATAGTCTTTTAAGGGAAAGACGAGGAAAACTACAAACCAATCACAAAATTTGAATGAGTGAGATGCAAACATGAAGGTCAGATGTCTACTAACCAGAGATGGGTAAGGATTCCTATTACGCACGGGGAAGGTGTTAGGCACCCCCGTATGCCTGAGAAACTCGGTCTTTCTAGTATGATTCGCTTGCTTGAGGCTGAATGAATGTTTGTTATGCCTAGATTGTATTCTAATCATGTTGACGTGAGTGCGAAGACAAGAGTAGATGGATGTGCAAGACGATGTGCCAAAATTGCGGAGAAATCCACATGAATTGACAAAAGCGCAAAAAATCACATGAAATGACAATGTTTTTGAAAAGAACGCCTCCGAAAACCATGTTGATGTCAAAAGGATAAAAAGTCGAGTCAACCCATGTTCTCGGAATCATGGAAAAAGTCGTAAAAATCAAAAAGGGGAAAAATAATCTGTGATGAGGTCAAATGTCAGCCCTCAGGTCTGTTAATGTACGCCCTCGGGCGATGAAATCCAAATCAAATCAAAAAGTTTGAAATGTAGGATTAAAGCAAATCAAATCGGATATTCAGTGGGAAACTCTGAAGACAAAGGGAAGAAAGAAATCCACTAAAGAAAAGGCATGGGATGGCAGCTCGCTAAATACAAATGTGAGGAAAAAGGATATGGAATGCATGGATAAGTGCCTAAATGTGCAAAAACTCTAAAGAATGACTTAGACATGGACTATGCAAGACTGAGTGCAAAGATTGAGATGCATGCTCATGAATTATAGGTACAGGGGCAATTTGGTCATTTCCCCGGCCAGATGTGATAAATGCATATATGGGAGTGATGCATGGCCTAAAATGTGTGTCAAATGCCTAGAAGATGTTATTTTCAAGAAACATGGAGGAGAAAATCAACAAAATGATGTACATACAATAAAGGACAAACATAAGGGCTAAAATGCAAAATTCACATAGAGGAAAGAGAAACTAGATGAAAAACATGTTCATGACTCCTATTCTAACATACAAATGATGGGTCCAATGTCAATGTGACACAGGGATGTAAAAGTTGCACTTGGATAATTTCCTGAAAGGTTAGGTTCTAAAGTGCAAATGTGACAAAAATGTAAGGCTAAGGATCAAATCTCAATGAAAACATGATTTTTGAATAGAATCTGTGATTAAATGAAAAACATGAGATGAAATGTGTGAAAAATATTCCAAGATATGCAAGAAAACATTTAAAACCCTAAATAATGGATTTGAAATTAATCTAAGGGTCAAAATGTAAATTTTATGTTCAGGAATGATTTGATGTGAATCCAAGGACTTTTCTGCAAAATTTCTGGACCTAAATGTGATAAAAATTGAGATTTTATGTTGGTCAGTGCAATTATGAAGTTTCCTAAGGTCTAGGATGCAAAATACACATGAAAAACTCATTTTTTTTTAAAGTTTTGGGGGTTTAATGCAAAAGACCAGGACCAAATTGTAAAGAAAATTCCATTTTAATAACAGTCAGTGTGATTTTTAAATATTTTAGGGCTCAGAATGAAAATTTCATAGAGAAAAATCATTTTAAAAGGCTTCAGGGGCTAAATGCAAATGTTCTAGACCTAAATGTAAAGAAAATCATGCTCCAGGGACCTATATGTGGTAAAAACATGCATTAATATGTTCGGAATTAAAAGATAAACTATTCAGGGGGTCACATGCAAATCTCACGGAGAAAATAAAAGAATAAAAAGTATTTTAAAACTACAGGGATTAAAATGCAATTGTCTGAACCCATATGCAATAAAAAAAGGATTCAAATGCAATAAAATAAGGGCCTAAAAATAATAAACCTAAACTAAAGGGACTGGGCCCAAAAAATGCCTTTTCGAAGATCACCAGAGGATCGTCGGCGTTCTCCCTTCGGCGATCTCTCCGGCGAGGCTCTGGCGGCGATTCAGTGGTTAAAGGGGGCCTGCGACGGCTGGGAAAGCTCCAGAGGGCCACAGCGATCATCCTTGGGAGGTTAGGCAAGGCTGGGGAGGCCTGAGCCTCCCCCCACCTCGCACTCCAGCGAAGGGCTTTGAACGGTGACGGAGAAGACGACAGCGTGACATGGTGGTGCTCTGGAGGCTGGAACGGCGCGTAGAAGACGAGGAAAACTCCGGGGAGCCACGGAGGGCTGCGACGAGCTCTAAGGTGGTTTGGAGCTCTCCTCCCACCTTGACTTCGGTGACGACGGCAACAGTGAGTCGTCAGATGGCTGTGGAGGTCCGGGCAAGGGCGCGGCAACATGGGGTCGTTCCTGGGAGGAAGAGTTACTTGATGCACGAGATGTCCTCTCACACGATCTTCAGTGGCAGTGGCAGCGTTTCCAGCGATGCTCTAGTTGTTGGAAAAAGATGGTTGTTGGCTTGGGAGATTGGGGCTGGATGCCTTCGTTGGTTGGTAGTCGAGGGTGATGGGCTTTGGATTGCTTGCGGATTGAAGGCTTGAAGGTTCTCTCACTCTACGGCGATCTCTGTTTTGGTTTCTCCTCTCCGCTCTCTCCAGTTCTGATCCAGATCTCCTCCCATTGGTGGTTTCTCGGGGCTTTTAAGGGATGGGTGGTGTGAGGGGATCGTGGGTCGTGGCTGTAGTTGTCCAGAACGTGGGAAGGAGGGAGTGGGAGGAGTGATGGCGTGGGGAAAAAGAAGGCATTATTCATTTATTTTCTCGTTTCCTAAGTTTTTAATCGAATGTGGTTAGGGCTCGGCTTGGTTTTTGGTTTTTTTTTTAATTCTGATTTTGTTTTTTAGATTTTAAATTAGGTTTATGACTTTGATTTTATGATTTAGGTTTTAATTACTTGGTTTTAGATTAGAA
>JAMKQA010028544.1:0-13834 GCA_024699735.1 Posidonia australis
TGGTGCTTATCTAACTGACACGATTGATAATCAAAGTGTGAAACTGGACACTAAGGCAAGGCCTGCTGAAGCTTCTAGTGAGAGGGGTGACTCAATCGGTAGTGTTACAAGGAAGAAAACTTTGAAGTAGACGTTATAGAAGTTAATCTTTGAGGTATATCATCATGAACCAGCAGGTACACTCTATTTCCTCGCTCACGGTCCAAACCAATCCTCCTTTCTGTCTGTAAATCCTGAAAAGTACAATCGAAAGGAAAGAATGTGACGCAGCAGTTTAGTTATTTAGTAATAGCACTAATAGACAACAGGTTTACACGGAAATCAGGAATAAGAAGAACATTATCAAGTGCAATCTGTGAAGAGGCTTTCACCACCCTTTCACCTGAAACAGGACACATTCGACCATAAGCAATTGCCACAGACAGAAGTTCATGTAACTGAGATAAACGGGTAAACAAGCTACATGTACCTGACATACGTGAAAAGGCATCAGAATCAATGATCCTGGAAGTATTCTTAGATGTAAAAAAGACACTAGTACCTAAGGAGCTAGCATGGGTAGCCGTGGCAGTAGAGTCGCTCATAATCTGCTTGCGAAACTGTAAAGGTCGGTTCTTTGGTGGTAGCTGTAGCAGTAGTAGACTCTGTGGTAACATTGGCTGTCTGTGGTTGGCCAACCAAGACCCAACACTTTTCAATCTTGTGCCCCAATCGTCTGTAGTGTGTACATCTAGGACGTCCACCTGTCTCACCTTGACCACATCTTCCACCTCGAGAACCACCATGACCACGATTCTTGAGTAACAGCCATGGCTAACGGGGCTGGCACGATAGAAGATGCAGCAATGGAGACATGTAGAATCTTTGTAAATGTAATCTGTAGGTTGGGAACACTGTCTGATGCCAACACCGGACCCTTGATCTGAGAATTGATGTTAGGATTCAAGCTAGCAAGATACACTGCAACTGTCGACTCCTCCCTGTAATGACGCAGTCTCGTAATGTCCACTATCTGAGGCTGATACACGTCTATCTCATCCATAAAAGCACGAAAGCGAGTGAAATGCTCTTGTACTGACTGATCTCCCTGACGAAGAGTAAATAACGGCTCATATAACTCACAAACCCGAGAAATGTTTTTCTCATGATTGTATATGAAGCGAAGTGTGTCACATATCTTTTTTGCAGGTCGCAATAATATGACTCCCCGTGCAACTGCGGACTCCATAGTATTAGCCATCCAGGTGATGACCACAACATCATAAACTAACCAAACATCATAGGTATTAAATGTTACATCGGGAGGTGAATGTGTAATATGTTTCAACTTTCTATATGTCAAAATAAAAGATTCAAAACTCTGTGACCACAAAATATAATTGGGGTCAAATAATTTTTCAAAAATACTACTCATATTCTTAAGAAATGAATCTCGGGAAGCCATCTTAACCAAAAAATATAACGAAAACCAGACACAATACAGTCTGAAAATGAGAAATTGTGAACGGGACTGTTTACTACAGTGCGTGGATGTGACATATCCACACACAACGAATATTAGAGACTTGAAAAAGGCTTAGAACATGGCCTAAAACTTCAACACACCGTATAGGAAGGGTTGGACTGTCCTTTCATACCTTTAGGAGAGAGAAAAATGCATCATCGCTAATTCCATCATTTTTTCCCACTATTTTATGGAATTTCATATAGATATTTTCCATTTAAGGTTGTATCGAGCTTAATCTTAAAATAATCATTTATTGTAGAAAGGATAACAACTTTTTAGGTACTTGATTTGAATCAATTTCCTATATCCCTATTTCTATGGCATTTAAATATTTATTTCCATTTATTTGTGGTAGACATTATCTGTTTTCATTGTTTCTCTTCCATTTTTGATTTTGTTTCTTACGAGGGAGGACATTCTTTTGAATCTTTAGTTTTAGTATTACTATTTTCATATATATTTAGTATTGATATTGAATAGTATTATTTTCGTATGTTAATGTCACTATATTTTTCCATGTAATAGTGTTAGTGATATTATTTTTTCACATATTAGTGTTACTGCTATTTTTCATATGTTGAGTTAATAGCATTTGTATGTGAAATGGTGATGCTAATTTATATGTGGTAATACTAATGTTTATGTCTTCTAACATTGGTGTATAAATAATAGTAGTATTAGTGTTACTATTGTTCTTATATATTTTTAGCATTAGCGTCGTCGTCCTTGTTGCGTCGCATTGTGTATAAATAATAGTAGTATTAGTGTTACTATTGTCCTCATGTATTTTTAGTATTAGTGTTGCCATCCTTGCTACGCCATTGTCGTTCTCCTTACTGAATCGTCGTTGTTGACCTTCTTGTTGTCGTCGACCTATTTATTGCATCGTCGTTGTCAATCTCCTTGTTGCATTGCCAATGCCCTCCTTGTTGCATTGTCATTGTCTACCTTCTTGTTGTGCCGTTGATGACTTCCTCATTGCATTGACACTATTGACCTCCTTACTGTGTTAACGAAGACCTCACTGAAACGCACGTGCGTGTACGCATGAGAGAGAGAGAAAGAGAGAGAGAGAGAAAGAAAGATAGAGAAAGGAGCGAGTGAGAGAATGAAAGGTAGACAAAGGGAGGGAGAGAGACAATGAGAGAGTGAGAGATAAAGGAAGGGAGGGAAAGAGAGAGAACTTGTGAGAGAGTTTGAGATAGAGACAGATAGGGAGAGAAAGGGAGCATGAGAGAGTGAGAGATAGAGAAAGGGAGGGAGAGAGAGAAGAGTGAGTGAAAAGAGAGAGAAAGTCGTGGAGAGAGAGTGTGTGGTGGGCTGAGAGAGTCGTGGGGTGTTGGTGGTTAATTTACTTTTTGGATTTTAAATTTAAATTAAAACCAGTAGTAGTAATTTGATTTGATTTGTGATTTTAATTCCTATTGATGTTCAAAATTGATGGTAAGGAATAGATAGGATGAAGCCTCATCTAAGGGATACATTTGAGGTAATATACGTGCATCAAATAAGTTCTCTCTCTCTTTATATATATATATAAACATTATGGGCCCCAAAGGTGCATGCCAAGATATGAAGTTTGTCGAGGTATATACGTAAATATACGTGTTTGTAAGGGTTGGGTATTACATATATGAAAACCTATGATTTTATTTTGTCATGATAGCTATTAAAATGAAACAGGACACATTCAGTCATAAGCAATTGCCACAGACCGAAGTTCATGTAACTGAGATAAACTGGTAAACAAGCTACGTGTACCTGACATACGTGAGGAGGCATCAGAATCAATGATTCATGAAGGGTTCCTAGATGCAAAATGGACACTAGTACCCAAGGAGCTAGCATGGGTAGCCGTGGCAGCAGAGTCTGTGACCTTTAATTGTTGGAGCTGCTTATAATCTACTTGTGAAACTGTAAAGGTCGATTCTTCAATGGTAGCTGTAGCAGTAGTGGACTCTGTGGTAACATTGGCTGTCTGTGGTCGGCTAACCAAGTTCCAACACTTTTCAATCTTGTGCCCCAATCGTCCGTAGTGTGTACATCTAGGACATCCACCTGTCTCACCTTGACCACGTCTTCCACCTCGAGAATCACTATGCCCACGACCCTGAGTAACGGCCATGGCTAACGGGGCTTACACTATAGAAGATGTAGCAATGGAGACATATAGAACCTTTGTAAATGTAATCTTTAGGTTGGGAACACTGTCTGATGCCATCACCAGACCCTGATCTGAGAATTGATGTCAGGATTTAGGATAGCAAGATACACTGCAACTACTGACTCCTCCCCGTACTGACGTAGTCTTGTAATGTCCATATATCTGAGGCTGATACACGTCTATCTCATCCATAAAAGCACGAAGGCGAGTGAAATGTTCCTGTACTAGCTGATCTCCCTGACGAAGAGTAAATAACTACTCATATAACTCACAAATCCGAGAAATGTTTTTCTCATGATCGTATGTGAGGCGAAGTGTGGCCAATATCTTCTTTACAGGTCGCAATATTATGACTCCCTATGCAACTGAGGACTCCATAGTATTAGCCGTCCAGGTGATAACTGCAGCATCATCAGCTAACCAATCTTCATAGGTATCAGATGTTACATCGGGAGGTGGATGTGTAAGATGTTTCAACTTTTTATGTATAAAAACAAAAGTTTCAAAACTCTGTGACCATAAAATATAATTGGGGCTTGATAGTTTTTCAAAAGTACCACTCATACTCTTAAGAAATGAATCTCGGCAAGCCATCTTAACCCAAAAATATAATGAAAATCAGGCACAATACGGTCTGAAAATGAGAAATTGTGAACTAGACTGCTCATCACAGTGTGTGGATGTGACGTATCCACACACAACGAAGACCAAAGACTTGAAAAGGCCTAGAGCATAGCCTAAAACTACAACACACTGTATAGGAAGGGGTGGACTGTCCTTTCAGACCTTCAGGAGAGAGCATCACTCTCGTGATATTTATATCACACTTGTGAATTAAACATGTATTTTAGTTTGTTTCTTTTATCAATCATTGATTAGAGAGTAATATAATTTATTGCAAATCGAGTAACTCTAGGCCCATAGATAAGAGCGATTGTAAATAAAGTTTGTTACAACTTTTATTTCTCTAATAGTTTTCTTCATCAACTTTATTTTCCTAAAGTCCTTACATATTAGATTAATACAATAAGCAGTACATGGTGTCTAATAAATAGAATACTTAGTCATAATTTTTTCACTAACTTCTTTGAAATTAGTGCCATTGTTAGTAACAATATAAACAACATTTGATGGTTCCACTTGCTTGATGACTTCCATAATTTGCTTATAAAGGTGTTTATGATCTCTAATGACATCTTAAGTATCAATAGACTTTAAAAAATTATGCGGTCATCATATTAAACCTTAAAATTAATGATTTGTTTTCTAATGGTACATATCCAACCGTTATCATGTGATCTCATAGGTTGGCCATTGTCGTTACAAGTTGTCGATGTAGCTTTCTAGCTCCTCCTCCTCTGATTTGAGATATTTGTTTGTTATATCATAATCAGTTGGTGCTTTTACTTCCATACCTTCTCTGACTGCTACATTAAGCATATGTTGTCGATACGGTCTCTTTGTGGTATTTGCTGAAATAACGTTGAAAAATATATATTTGACCACAACTTAATCAACTTTCTCTCTAGCATTTCTAAACATATCCTTCATAGTCTTCTACTTCAATTTTTCAATTCTACATGTTAAATCTGGATTGTCCTACCTTTGACTCTATATTCTAAACATTCTTACAATACCATTACCCTTACCTTTTTGTACATTGCCACTGTCACTTCCCATGATACTTCCAGAACAATGGAATTTCTGAATTTATTCTCTATGCCATTCTTCATTTCTGGACACCAATATAGCTCTCCTATATATGTCTCTCTCATCTTGAGTTTTACAATCTAAAGGATACACCGTATCATCATCTAAATCTAGTATGACAATGAGCTCACGTTCTCAATCATCAAATAGAATCTTCTTAAATTTTTCGTCTTTTTTTGTCATGTCACTTTTTTTAGATTTTGTGTCCTTTAATAACTCTCTCATATGATCATAAATGACAATTCGGTATGACTTACACTTACTGACATTATTGTATCTACCAATAAAGTGTTACTTTAATGTTGTAATATCCCTACGGTACTTGTATTCTATTTTTTATCTATCATTGTTAACAACATATTTGTGCAACCATCCTAGATCATCTGATTTAGCAACTCTCTCCTCATTGTCTCTTCCATTACTTTGAAATCTATCTGAACTTGACATTGTAAAGATTGAAAACAAAAAATTAAATGATTTTAATTATATGAAAAAATACTAATGCATTTAAAATATGTTTCCTTATTTTTTAAATTTTCTATGATTTTTGCAAATTTTTGAGATATTTTATTTAATAATTTGTACATTTAATATTATTTCTGATTTTCTACAAAATTTCGAAATATTTTCATTTTTTCAATTCTTACTATTTTCCTCATTTCTTAACTTATTTATGAAATATATGAATGTTTTTCAAAGTTTTCAATAGTTTCCTATTTTTTAATTATTTACAAAATATTCTGAATTTCTGATTTTTTAAGTTATAAATATTTTATTTACTGATTTTTAATGATTTTATAGAATTTTTAGGTTAGATTTCACCTTTATTAGGTTAGATCCATTTAATATCAAGTTATTAACATTAAAAGTAAAAAAAAATGAAAAAATTATATACAAAAACCTAAGATCTACGAGCTTATATGGTAGATCTATTTAATATACCTAAAATTTATATCAAAGCAAAAGATGTAAGTGTGAATTCCTAAGATCTAAGTGCAATATGTAAATCTACATGAAAATCAAAGCAAAATCCAAAAAAAATGTATGAAATTTGCTATAAAATCAAGAGATCTAAGTATATTATCTATTTACTTTAGTGAAAGAGAGAGGAGAGATTAAACAACATTATGGCAGCTAGAAAACCTCGAGAGCTTCAAAAAAAGTGAAGAAAATAATCTGAGAACTTGTGTAGATAGTAGACTATAGAGAAGAATGTTGAATAAGTGTAGAAGAATGAGAAATGGAGGTTGAGATTTAACTTTTGTCCGTGTCGGTGGCAAAACATAAGAGTGTCAATCAACATGAGTTTTCATAGTGTAAAAATTACTGGGTTACGTCCAACACAATTGACACGAATGACATGCCACCAACCTACCCACCAAAATCAAGTAAACTAGGAAGTACATGTAAATGTCGTGTCTCCATCTTGCTAACCAGCATGTGCCAGCGAAATTTTGTCGACGCGTGTCGATGTTAAGAATCATGGAGTAGAATAGCCTGAGGATGATCTTGTCATGCAAAAAAATCTAATAAATAAAACAAAAATTTGCCCAATTCAAGTAGAGAAGTGTAGAAAGTGTAAAGGATAACCTTAACCTATATGATTGGCAATGCAAAGGAAGGTTCTAAAAAGGAAAACATACAAGAACCTCAAAAACATGAAGCTCATTGTAATAGCTATCATGACAAAATAAAATCATAGGTTTTCATATATGTAATACCCAACCCTTACAAACACGTATATTTACGTATATACCTCGACGAACTTCATATCTTGGCATGCACCTTTGGGGCACATGATGTTTATATATATATATAAAGAGAGAGAGAACTTATTTGATGCATGTATATTACCTCAAATGTATCCCTTAGATGAGGCTTCATCCTATCTATTCCTTACCATCAATTTTGAACATCAATAGGCATTAAAATCACAAATCAAATGAAATTACTACTACTGGTTTTAATTTAAATTTAAAATCCAAAAAGTAAATTAACCACCAACACCCCACAACTCTCTCAGCCCACCACACACACACTCTCTCTCCACAACTTTCTCTCTCTTTTCACTCACTCTTCTCTCTCTCCCTCCCTTTCTCTCTATCTCTCACTCTCTCATGCTCCCTCTCTCCCTATCTTTCTCTATCTCTAACTCTCTCAAATGTTCTCTCTCTTTCCCTCCCTTCCTTTATTTCTCACTCTCTCATTGTCTCTCTCCCTCCCTTTGTCTACCTTTCATTCTCTTACTCGCTCCTTTCTCTATCTTTCTTTCTCTCTCTCTCTCTTTCTCTCTCTCATGCGTGCACGCACGTGCGTTTCAATGAGGTCTTCGTTAACACAGTAAGGAGGTCAATAGTGTCAATGCAATGAGGAAGTCATCAACGATACAACAAGAAGGTAGACAACGACAATGCAACAAGGAGGGCATTGGCAATGCAACAAGGAGATTGACAACGACGATGCAATAAATAGGTCGACGACAACAAGAAGGTCAACAACGACGATTTAGTAAGGAGATCGACAATGGCGTAGCAAGGATGGCAACACTAATACTAAAAATACATGAGGACAATAGTAACACTAATACTACTATTATTTATACACAATGCGACGCAACAAGGACGACGACGCTAACGCTAAAAATATATAAGAACAATAGTAACACTAATACTACTATTATTTATACACCAATGTTAGAAGACATAAACATTAGTATTACCACATATAAATTAGAATCACCATTTTACGTAAAAATGCCATTAACTCAACATATGAAAAATGGCAGTAGAACTAATATGTGAAAAAATAATATCACTAACACTATTACATGGAAAAATATAGTTGACATTAACATACGAAAATAATACTATTCAATACCAATACTAAATATATATGAAAATAGTAATACTAAAACTAAAGTTTCAAAAGAATGTCCTCCCTCAAAAGAAACAAAATCAAAAATGGAAGAGAAACAATGAAAAGAGATAATGTCTGCCACAAATAAATGGAAATAAATATTTAAATGCCATAGAAATAGGGATACACGAAATTGATTCAAATCAAGTACCTAAAAAGTTGTTATTCTTTCTACAATAAGTGATTATTTTAAGATTATGTTATATTTCCTCTCTGGCATTTGCATGATTGAAGCTCGATACAACCTTAAATGGAAAATATCTATATGAAATTCCATAAAATAGTGGGAAAAAATGATGGAATTGGTGATGATGCATTTTTCTCTCTCCTAAAGGTATGAAAGGACAGTCCGACCCTTCTTATACGGTGTGTTGAAGTTTTAGGTCATGTTCTAGGCCTTTTTCAAGTCTGATAATCGTTGTGTGTGGATATGTCACATCCACGCACTGTAGTGAATAGTCCCGTTCACAATTTCTCATTTTCAGACCGTATTGTGTCTGATTTTCGTTATATTTTTTGGTTAAGATGGCTTTCCGAGATTCATTTCTTAAGAATATGAGTAGTATTTTTGAAAAATTATTTGACCCAATTATATTTTGTGGTCACAGAGTTTTGAATCTTTTGTTTTGACATATAGAAAGTTGAAACATCTTACACATTCACCTCCCGATGTAACATTTAATACCTATGAAGTTTGGCTAGTTTATGATGTTGCGGTTATCACTTGGATGGCTAATACTATGGAGTCCTCAGTTGCACGGGGGTCATATTACTGCGACCTGCAAAGAAGATATGGGACACACTTCGCTTCACATACGATCATGAGAAAAACATTTCTCGGGTTTGTGAGTTATATGAGCCGTTATTTACTCTTCGTCGGGGAGATCAATCAGTACAGGGGCATTTCACTCGCTTTCATGCTTTTATGGATGAGATAGACGTGTATCAGTCTCTGATAGTGGACATTACGAGACTACGTCAGTACAGGGAGGAGTCGACAGTTGCAGTGTATCTTGCTATCCTGACATCAATTCTCAGATCAGGGGTCGGGTGTTGGCATCAGACAATGTTCCCAACCTACAGATTACATTTGCAAAGGTTCTACATGTCTCCATTGCTGCATCTTCTATAGTGCCGGCCCCGTTAGCCATGATCGTTATTCAGAGTCGTGGTCATAGTGGTTCTCGAGGTGGAAGACGTGGTCAAGGTGAGACAGGTGGACGTCCTAGATGTACACACTACGGACGATTGGGGCACAAGATTGAAAAGTGTTGGGACTTGGTTGGCCAACCACAGACAGCCAATGTTACCACAGAGTCTACTACTGCTACAGCTACCACCGAAGAACCGACCTTTACAGTTTCGCAAGCAGATTATGAACGACTCCAACAGTTAAAGGTCACAGACTCTACTGCCACGGCTACCCATGCTAGCTCCTTAGGTACTAGTGTCTTTTTTGCATCTAGGAATCCTTCCAGGATCATTGATTCTGATGCCTTTTCACGTATGTCAGGTACATGTAGCTTGTTTACCCGTTTATCTCAGTTACATGAACTTCTGTCTGTGGCAATTGCTTATGGTCGAATGTGTCCTGTTTCAGGTGAAAGGGTGGTGAAAGCCTCTTCACAGATTGCACTTGATAATGTTCTTCTTATTCCTGATTTCCGTGTAAACCTGTTGTCTATTAGTGCTATTACTAAATAACTAAACTGCTGCGTCACATTCTTTCCTTTCGATTGTACTTTTCAGGATTTACAGACAGAAAGGAGGATTGGTTTGGACCATGAGCGAGGAAATAGAGTGTACTTGCTGGTTCATGATGATATACCTCAAAGATTAACTTCTATAACGTATACTTCAAAGTTTTCTTCCTTGTAACACTATCGATTGAGTCACCCCTCTCACTAGAAGCTTCAGCAGGCCTTGCCTTAGTGTCCAGTTTCACACTTTGATTATCAATCGTGTCAGTTAGATAAGCACCATCGTGCTTCATTCAAAAGAGTGCGTCTTGTGTCAAGTACTACTGCATTTGAGTTGGTTCATTGTGACATCTGGAATCTATCTAGAGTTCAGTCTGCAGGTCATAGATATTATATATTTTTTGTTGACTTTTCAAGAGTGTCCTGAGTATATCTGCTTAAAGATCGTAGTCATGTGTACGATGTACTCAGAAATTTTTTAGTTGAAATAAAATATCTTTTTGATGTTACTCCAAAAAATTTTCGAACTGATAATGCACTTAAGTTTGTTCAATCTAAAGTCACTTCATATTGTACTGCTTTAGGTATCATACATCAGACTTCTTGTCTACACACTTCTCAACAAAATGGGGTTACAGAACGCAAGTATAGGCACATATTAGATGTTACTCGCACTCTCATAGTTCATATGCATGTACCCAAACAGTTATGGTCTGAAGTTGTGCTTACAGCCACCTATCTTATCAATAAGATGTCCTCTACACCTCTTAGAGGTAAAGTTCCACTACGTCGTCTGTTTAGTTTGACCCCCAAAGTTTTTGGGTGTGTGGCATTTGTGCAAGACCTCTTCCTTGGTTTGGACAAGCTGTCTCTCCGATTCATCAAGTGTATCTTTGTAGGGGATTCCAGGACTAAAAAAGGGTATCGATGTTTTCATCCACCTACTAGACGATATTTTGTGTCTGCGGATGTCATTTTTTTAGTCTGAGTCGTATTCTGGTGTGTTTACATCATCCAGTTCCTCTGTTTCTAGTGCTTTTTTCCCTGTTCCATTAGTCGTTGAGTTGGAAGGTGACAATCCTGCTGGAGTACCTACTTTGCCACTAGACGTTACTCGTTCACTGTAGGTTTATCAACGCCGCAAGCGTGCCCTAGTGTTCCCCACCAACGAACCATCCTCCTCTGTAGATGTAAATCCATCTACAGTGCCTTAGACATACCTATTGCCTTTGACCTACCTATTGCCTTTGACCTACCTATTGCCTTTAAAAAAGTACTCGTTCTTGAACAGTCCATCCTATTTCTCATTGTCTCTTATGATTCATTTCACCCTCGCTTTCATAGTTTTGTCTTGCCTCTTGTTTCTTAGAGTATTTCTAAAACATATCAGGAAGTACTTTCCATTCCTCATTGGAAACTTGCTATGGATGAGAAATTAGCTGCACTTACTAGCCCTGACACGTGGGAGTTAGTGATCCGCCTTGTTGGGACTACAGCAGTCACCTGCAGATTGGTCTACACTGTTAAATACAAAGTAGATAGTAGTGTGGACAGATACAAAGCAAGACTTGTAGCAAGGGTTTTTACTCAGACTTATGGGATAGACTATAAGGAGACCTTCTCTCCTGTCGCGCGTCTCAACTCCATTAGAGTGCTCCTATCTCTGACTGTGAATTACTCATGGGAGGTTTGTTAGTTAAATGTTAAAAATACTTTTCTCTATGGAAATCTAACTGAGTCTGTTTTGGATGAGCAACCTCTAGGGTATGTTGCTCAGGGGAAGGATCGTGTGTGCAGACTCAAGAAGGCAATTTATGGTCTTAAGTAGAGCCCTAGAGTGTGGTTTGAAAAGTTCAGTCAGGTAGTTCTTGTTAGAGGATTTCAGAGGTGAGCAGTGGATCATTCTGTCTTCTACAGGAGAACAACTAGTGCGTGTGTTATTCTGGCAGTTTATGTAGATATACTGGTGACAGGTAATAATGTATAGGGCATTGCAGAGGTTAAGAGGTATCTTCACACTCTTTTTGTGACAAAGGATATGGAGAAGCTTCGATATTTTCTTAGGATCGAGTTTGTATATGCACAGGACAAGATGACTTTGTCACAATGAAAGTATGTTTTGGATCTCTTATAAGCATGGTACCAAATGTCTACGCGTGTCACCGAAATTTCACCGATACGTGTCTTATTTTCAATTTATCGATACGACTCCGACACGATATTGAAATGGAAGTTTTCTAAACAAATGTAAATTTTTTTTATCGTGTTTCCACCGACATACCGATATTTTCTCGACACATGTCTGTTTTTCAACTTATCGAAGTCCGACACGAAATCGACATTTAGTACCATGCTTAGAAGAGACAGGTCTGTTAGGATGTTGACCAGAGAGTGCTCCTATTGAGCAGATACCGACATTTTGGAACAGTAGTTCTGAGTTGTTGGAGAATTTAGCTTGGTACAGGAGACTGATAGGCATGCTCATTTATCTGACTCTGACTAGACCTGATATTTCGTATCCTGTCAGCTTTCTGAGTCAGTTCATGATGAGTTTAGGATAGTACATTAAACAAGAGTTTTTCGTGTTTTGTTATATGTAAAAGGTGTTGTAGGGAAAGACTTAGTTTATAGAAAAAATGGCCACATCAGTATTGTAGTTTACTCAGACTCAAGATATGTAAGAGATAGAGACGACATGAAATCCACATCTGGCTTCTACACCTATGTGGGAGGCAACTTAGTTACTTGGTGCAGCGAAAAGAAAAATGTGGTATCTAAATCCAGTATAGTGGCAGAGTACCAATCTATGGCTCAGACTGTATGTGAGTTAATGTGGGTGAGATCTCTGTTAGAGAAGCTTGGTCTTGAGGTTGAGGTTCCTATGTTCATGTGGTGTGACAATCAAGTTGCTATCTTCATTGCAAACAACCTCACCTTTCATGAGTGCACTAAGAATATTGAGGTTGACTATCATTTTGTAAGGAATATGGTCATGAAAGGAGTTATTTCCACTCATTATACACAGTCTTCTGAGTAAATGGTAGTTATATTCACAAAGGAACTGAGTGTTGGGTTGTTTGAATCTTTATTTAGTAAGTTGGGCATAATTGACTTGTATGCTCCAACTTGAAAGAGAGTATTAGAGTTATTTTATGTGTGTTACGGTTTCATTGGTAAACAGGTTATTGGATATCCACTTGTCAATGGTATCTAATCTCCCTATATATATGTAACTACACATGCAATAATAGAGATTTTTTATTTTTTCTCTCCAAAACTTTTCCACAAGATTATTGAAGAAAGATGATCCAACATGTTTTTTATCCTTTGCATGTAGTTAGTAATTTGATATATAGATTTATATTTGTAATATTTATGTTTACATATAATTGGTTAGTTGTTGACTTTTCTTTGTCAATGCAGTATACTATTTGAATCCGTAGTTTCAATATGATGATAAACTTGGGAATTGTGTTGATTTATTATCTTCTATGAGATTGTTGATAAAGAAATTGGAGCCAAATGTGAACATTCAAATAGAAGTCTTCAATGAAATTAAATACTTTAAGAATCAAATGTTAGGATTTTAAGATCCTCAAGCAATTTATGGTCGTGCTACGATGATTTCAAGTAAAGATTTGAATATTATTTATTTTATTTCATAACATTACATCATAATATGTAATGATCTTGTATTTATGTACTATAACATGAGATTGAGAATAACATATTAGAGAGAGAGAAGATAAGGACCATTTTGATGTTACTCCAAAAAAATTTCGAACTGATAATACACTTAAGTTTGTTCAATCTAAAGTCACTTCATATTGTACTACT
>JAMKQA010028571.1:0-12295 GCA_024699735.1 Posidonia australis
CGATTCATAAAATTTAAACCTAAAAGAAAGTTACAAGTTCCACTCCTGGTCAACTATATCATGACAGTTGATTCAAAGAATGACATTCTTTATTGAAACTACAAGTCATAGTACACCAAACCAGTGGCTCCCCTCGCTATTGGAGCACTTGTAGCATTTACAAAGTCAAATTCACCATCTGTTTTCATTGTTAAAATGGTCGACATCTTTAAAGATTTGCACAATGAACTCGTTGCCCTCTTTTCATGACATTAGATTGAATTGTTTTTGTATAATTATCATGAAATTGCATTGGATTCTTCCAAATGACTAGAATCTACTGTATTACCTCTCTTCACAAAGCTGAATAAAAATTACAAGAACACCAAGCAATCGACAATGCCTTGGAGTATATAAAGTAATAAACCCACCTGAACTTAGAAAAGGAAAAACCTTGCGATAATAACTTCTCTTCAATTGATGGACTGTGCTTTTTCTACTTGCAACCTTCCATCCTTTGTCACCCACACTATACACCACAAAGAAGCCAAAAGAGAAATGTTCTGGTGTGTTCCTTTGTGTGCAAAAAGGCCGAGGATCTAGTTATGACTGGATAGCCAAAAAAGCTTGTAGGTTACATTTCAGACCAACATTTGCCTCCAGTGTAGTATGAAGCTTCTAAATGGATAAAATTCCATGTTGGCTTGTAAAAGCAACGTCGTCCAGAGTCTCCTATTCTAAACAACTTCAAGGGTAAAAAGACTGATTGTTAAACGTTTAAATTGCCATCTGTGCCTCGAAATAGCACAGCTGCAAAATGGCCCTTTTCACCTGGGTTCTTCCTTGACATGGCTTTCTCAAACCGTGCTTTCCGCACAGCCTGTTGGATATGTCTTTCATGTTCTTTGAGCATCTCTTCCATATTTCCACTGGGTGGCATCAATGGGCCAGAGTAGTGGATTCTATTCTTCTTGGCGTCATAACCCTGAAACAATACATATTAAATTTGCCTTTAGATTCTTTTACCAACAAATGAACCATGGTAAAAATTATAAATAGTCTTGGAGTGCCTGTCCTCCAGAGAAGGAAGGACACAATACCACATGCATTCATTTGACATGCTTCCAAGGCTGTTTTTATACCACAAAAGTCCACTTACCAAAGTGAGGAAATCCTCCTCCGGAGCTTAAGATTTTTAGACTAAATTGCTTACCCTACACCCTTTTTGGTTATTAGGGAACATACATAAAACGTGCACCTTGTATATTTTGTTAGATAATTACTTCAAATAATTCAAAAATAAATCAAGAATTCAACAAGTGACCACTAACCTATTTCTAAAATAGGAACTTTCGAACATCCAATCCAAACATTTGCTAGTTTATTCATCAAAAGTAGTGTTCGAGCGGACGTCTACTGCAACGTAATTCTATTTTTTAATGTCAAATTTGAAAGGTTTTAAACTATATAATTACTCTCTTTACAAGATACTAACCACGAAATTTATTCTCTTTGAATTTAAAAGGTGAGATACTTGCATTATCTCGTCGAAATATAAGGAGGAATGAATGTCATCTCTCTAAATATATATAAGATATCACATTAGAGACAGTAACTTCGTGGACAAGTTTTTTATGCATAACTACATAGATCTGTATCTTTTTAGGGAACAAGAAAAAAATGATTGTACTTCTCAAAGGACAAGAAAGAGACTGATCGTATGCTTCAAGAGGATCGAAATTTGACTCTATTAGTTGTCTACGAGGAATAGACACGAAAGTGTTCCAACGGTAGTTTTTTTTGTAATCAGTTGTGAATACATGTATCGTGACTCTTTCTCACTAGTATATGAAAATGATTTGATTAGAACTCATTACACTGTAGGGACCGAATAATGCTTTAAGTATTAGTATTTGATAACACCCAAATAAAACAAGTAGATAGTCTTCTCAAAAGAAAGTTTCATCGTACACATGTAAAATCTCTTCATATTTTTTGAAACTTTTATTTCTACATAGATTCTATTTTACATGTTATTTACGTTTTCATTATAATTGGTCATATTAATCTGTGCCCGATGGCAACACATTTCATGTTTAAGAGCTGTAAATTCTGGAGCTTATTCCTAAGTGAAGGTTGAAAAATGTACATAAGTATTGACTATTGTAATGAGCTAATGATGGAACGATCAATCTAAGTATTTAGGTATTTAATGAATGGTAAAAGTGTTATTTAAGTCTTTGTTAAAAGAGCTTACCGAAGTAGGTTCTCTGGGACCTATTATTTCATCCTTTTGAGAAGAGGAGGGCGACCAATCCTGTTTCTGAGAGGCTGCAGGATCACCCAGTTGATTGAACCTAGATGTTTGCTCCTGCCAATGAGGTTGCATATTCCTATCTCTGTTAATATCTGACCTTATACTGCTTCTCTGAACCCCCAAACCAGGCAGGTTGGGGAGATCTCCACCACCAGCAGAAGGCATGTATGATTGGTGCCCCTTCAGTCGTGTTCCATTTAACTTGCCAGAATTACGTTGAGAGTGCTCAAATGTTCTAAGATGAATGAATGGACCAGAATAAGTAATTTTGTTAAGCATTTTTTGCTTTGGAGCATCAATAAGGAATCCCGATACAACATCATCTGTTGTATTGTAATTTTCACTGATGCTATTGCTCCTAGGATTTGATTTTGCCTGTCTTTTCTGCTTCAAAATTCAAGAAGAAAAATTAGCATTATTTCATTGCTAAATACAAAAAGCTCTCAGGACTTAAAAATCGGACTCCAAATAACATGAAGCAAGTATTTAATGTTAATGTACTCCATTAAGTACCTCACATCATAAAATTTTATGCTGTTGCATATACATTATTGTAACTGTATTAGAAATAAAATATTAAACAAGAGGCTTATATTATCAGTTAACTGCTTATAACATATCTTAGTTTTATTTTTTTTTATATTTTCAGTTTAAGGATTTGAAAAAGTAGGATGACGTTTGCAATTTCATTATGGGCTGTTTGAAGCTAACTGCTCAACCAATGGCAATGGTCAATAGGCGATTAAGCAGAATAAGTCCAGTGAAATCAAATAAAATGACCACAAATGTCTCTGGCATGCAATTGGTAGTAAAGAACCAAGGCAATTAGGCCATACCTGCAATGGTGTTCCATGTTCTGCATATGCCTCTGGTGCTTTATATTCTCCTGGTCCTTTTCTCACTGATTGAGATCCCAATCCTTTTGCAGCTGGCTCCTTTTTCCTGATGTAAAAGTAGTATGTTCATATGTTTGATTTGTTTGTACAGCATGTAGGATGGAAACTGATGAGGGAGATCCACAAGTTAGATACCTTGCAGCTTCTTCCTCCCGTAGTTTAGCATCAAATTCCTTGCTTGGTGGATATTTTGGTAAAGCTAAAGGATCACAAGCATAAGGCTTTGTTGTGAAGAACTGAAAGAAAATGAGAGATGACCTCATACAACTGTTACTGGTAGGAAAAATGTTGGTAGTGATGCATGTGCTAATGTGGAGAATCTCAAACATGAACCTTCGTAATTAGGACTCAGAAGAAAATGGACATATGAAAGAATTAATAGTCAAATAACTGTAAAAGGAGATAAATAAATGTACAATGAAAAATAAGATATTAAACAAAGCCTAGTGTTTTGTAAATAGTGGGGATTAGGAAAGATGTAAAGATACAGGTCGAGAAATCAATTTCCAATAAACCATAAGCCCATATAACTTACACGTACAAGTTAGATCATACATATCAACCTTGCACCGCTTGTTACATGGAATATAAAATCTAGTAAGGTGTATTGTCTTGCCCATAACTGCTTCTCAAACAAAGTGACAATCCCTTCTATTCGTTTTGTTCTCTTGTCAGAAATCTGATTACTGGCAATGAAGATAGTAACCTCATTATTAGTCATAGACCTAGGCTCAGTTTTCATCGCTTCAAAGCCAATCTTCAGCCACATCACCTTGCGTGTAAATATGAGCCATAGTTCTGTACTTAGTCTCTGCCTTAGTTCAAGCAACACAATTTGTTTCTTGTTCCTCCAAGAGATCAGTTGCCTCCTGTGTAGTTGCAGTAACTACAAGTGGACTTTCAATGAGTCTTATTACTTCAAGATCTGCTTGCAAGAATGCCTCAATGTCAAGGGGTTCACCATGAGTGAAGCCCCTCATGTAGAGACTTTTCACTGTTTCACATATTTCAGTATCCTGAAGCCTGCCTCCTAATGGCAGTCCATAGGATTCTTCATAGATTGGTTCACAATGCAAGTTTGCAACAATAATTAATATAGCTGATCGAGTAACTATAACTAAACCAGCTTCCCAAATAGACCTTTGTGTTGAGATTAATCATCAACATCTTCACTTTCATGCAACATATATACGCTATATTATAAAAAAAACTTAATTAACCACTTAATCAGGAGTTGGCAAGACTGCAAAGAAACTAAACTAGCAGAAAATTACCAAGTCGGTTGTTCTTATTATCTTACAAAGGAAAAGCTTGTCAAGGTTTGGTTTTCCAATTAACATAATAGCTAGAGGCTTTGGTTGAAAGGAAATAAACCCTAGGCATGATAGATGGTAAGCCAAGTAATAAAGCATCCAATGATAACTACTACAATAACTGACAAAGAAAAAACATCATACTAATTGTGTATGTAAAAAAGGACTTGGTATAAATGCATAATTTGTCCAATGCACATCAGTATACTACAAAACATCAAACTTACATCACTGTTTAGGGCATCAGAGGCTGTTCCCCGATGTTCTGGTTCAACTGCAAGGAGGCAATCCAAAAGAGCTAAAGCTGAAGAAGGGAAGTTCTTGAATGTATCCATAACGCAACGTCGATATGGGTGTTGAGGTTTAAAAACAGTAGCATGTGGCAACTTCGATTTCCTCCAATACTCCTCAGATGGCGAACCGCAGAGCTTAAATATCTTGTGCAGCTGCTCCACCTACACAGCCAAATAATAAAAATAAACAAACAAACTGCTATATAAATAACGCAATTAAGGAAAGAGCAGCAAAAGACCAGAAAAATCCTGTGTGGAAAAGTGGAAAAATTAAGGTGTAGATCATGATGAAAATGACAAAGGTGGCAAAAAAAGCGAGCGAACAAGGGTTGTTGGTGCCAATGGAAGGATATGTGTATGGCAGTGACTACAATAATACATTGAATATATTTCTTTATGTGGATTCAGATATTATGATGTCTTACAGAACATACGCCCTTAAAAAGGAAGAGTTTGGTTATTGATAATAGGATCAGTAATAGTAAGGTAAATTGGAATTTTGAATTGAAACCTTAGAATGCTATAATAGGGAATTATGAATTTAAGATTAATTGAATTCATTATATGAGAACAAATATAATATCCTAACCCTTCATATGTAATATGATTGGAACTATTTGAAAACTACTGTTACAATTACTTCATATGTCAATACCCTCTTTACAATGAAAATTATGTCAATACCCTCCTTAAACTAATAAATTGATGTGAATACCTTCCGATTAAACTTAACATTAAAGGTGTCAAATATAGCCATGTTCTACCATTTAAAAACTCATTTGCTATTAACCTTTTTTTCTTAATATATCTTATTCTCTTCCTAGTTCCTACATCTTTATTTCTTCCTTCTCTTATTTTTCTCCTTCTCATCAGTTAGGGACCATATAGAGAGGATAAGTTCTGCATTAGTTAAGGTTGAGAGAGTAAACTAAACAAAAGGTAAGTTGGTAATTCTTGTACTTCTTATTGATGTTAATCTGAATTGAGTTAAAAATAGGTAATGGAAACAAAGACGATAGGGGTATTCACAATAATTTATTGATTCAAAGAAGATACTGACATAAATTTCATTTTAAGGAAAGTATTGACAATAATAGTGGTTTTAAGGAGGGTAATGACACAAAAAATCCTTTAAAAAATGATTAGGAGGTCACTAGAATATATTCAAGAATTTTAGTTTAGGAACTATACTCAAAGAAAGACGGTTAAAAGAAAAATGTTTTATTCAAGAGGTATTAAAAAGATAGGGTTCTTTGTTCTAATACCCTTGTTGAAAACCCTATTTGCAATTGATACTCCATTTATTTTCAAAATTATATTTATACCTTCTGAAACTCAATTTTTATGTTGAGTTCATCGATCATCAATCATTGCTCCCTTTTGTTATCAACCATCTAACCGTAGTTATTTTACTCATATGATGTAAAATAACAAGCCAGCCCACTCCTTCGTAGCCCACCACAATCACCAACTCATATTAACATATAACGTCCTTAAATTTTCACAATAATTTCAACAAATTAAATTACAGAAAATTAAAGACTAAATAGTAATATCTAACATCCAATAACCTGTGTGTGCGATTATGAGACTCCGAACTATGTGCATTAAATGTTAAAACACGCTCGCCTGCACCTGCAACCTAAAAACCATGAAAAAACAACATGAATGACAAAAGTCATCTAGCATACACTTCACAAAACAGTAGAAAACAAAACCATAATTATTTTCCTTTAAAATCATTCTACAAACCTTTATTAAAGCCACAACTCAGACCTACCAGACCAAAAACCAAAACCAATAAGGCTCTATCTAGGCCAACAACAAGTAAGACCTTCAATGGCCAAAACCACACACAGTGAGTCAGAAAGTCTAATGTCAGACAACCAACTCCACACCTACAACATCCTCCACACAGTACTCAAAAAGGAGTCTCATACCTCCACACCCTGCAACACCCAAACCTCAATGCTCCAGACGACAGTAGGAGTATCAAACCTCAATATAATGCCACAAAATACCTCAACCCATTGACCTCAACCTTAGCCTTGGTGCGACAGTCAATGATTGTTATACCTCCAACACGCGATGAACCTAAACTTCAAATCTCTTTGCCTCTGACCTCAACTAGAGAGACGTGTCCAACTATTCGAAAATGTCGTCACATTCCCTAGTCCTGACGACATCACCCCATGATGTTTCGACTCGCATACAGAAAATCAGGAAAATTATTTGCAAAACGAGCCAACACATCTCTTTGAAAATTATTTTCAAAATCATTTTATATCTTTAGAAAACTCTTCTAAAATATCTACAAAACCAACACATTAGGTGTCCCACAAGACCACCACTGATGACCTACAATATCATCTTAAATGAGTAAAACAAATCAATTCGGAAATCCTTAGAAAACATTCTTATGGAACCAACTAAAGTCTGATTCAACATATCAAATTGGACCGGTCAACCGAACTAGGCTTAAGCCATCAAAACAGTCGACTGAAATTCAAATCGATCTGCCGAAAATTCCTGATTTGATAGAACGAAAAGGAACGACCGACCAAACTGTGTCTAATGGTCAACACCCAAGGCATGGAATGATAGATTGTAAAAGTTTGATCGACCAAACTAATGCCAAAAGGACCAAAATTGAAGCAAAAAAGACACCTAGCTACATGTCTGACTCTTCTCCTAACTAAAAGTGAGGAACGGACTTACCAAACAATCACAATAAAATCCACATAAAACATATGTCGTTGACCCTCAAGTCTATTCTAAATCCACACAAACAAAACTAAAATACATCAAGCAATACTAACACAATAAAATCACAGAGGCAGAGGGATTCAAAATAACCTAAAACTCAATCACACACAATAATGGCCATAAATGCCTCATAAATTTGCCAAAAATCACATAAAAATCAAGAAACATAAATTTAACCTAAATTCCATGCATTCCTATGATTTCTACCATTTTACATGCATTTATACGTACCTAAAACGCACCCTCCAACGACCCAACACCCCTCGCCGTCGGCAACCACGAGCTTCCCCGAAGCTTCATACGTCCTGAAAGAACTTCCTCAAAGCTCGCCATACGCCACCGTATGCTCTGCTCGCTCTCAGGCACACCAAACAATGGAGGAAAATAGGGGAAAGGGAGAGAAAGGGTGAATGGGAGAGACAGGAGGGAGAGGATGAGTGGGAGGGAGGGAGTAAGAGAGAGTGGCAGTGGAGTGAAAGAGGAAGGAGTGGTATGCTTGGGAAGGAAGAAGAGGCGCACGAGAAGAAGAAGGACAGGGTGAAGTCATGCACGACGGAGGATCTCAGCTTAAAAAACCATGCAAAAAAGGAAAGTGAACGCCTACATACAATCAGTCAACCACACATACGCACCAACGCCCCAACTGCCTGTCTCACTGAACACAGCATAAGTTCAACCACTCATCCCACCAACCAGTCCACACCCACAGGCCCACACACGGACCCACACAACACAGGAACGAGCCAGACCATAAGCACAGGAAATACACAAATAGTAGCTGACCCACGAGGTCCAAGTCCAAAGCCATAAATTACATAAATAGACCTCGAGACAGTAACACCTGTCCAGAATAAATTCATTAAAATGTATATATTTACAAAAAAAATTTTAGGAGTGTTACACAACAACACAACCATCATGTTGCCACAGCTGTCGTCTCCAATCTCCATCACCACCACCTCATCATCCATACCACCACTTCACCACCATCATGGTACAAAATGTCAAGACGAAATTTGATTGACATATGTTGGTTTTGGAATATATAGATACGAAATTAAGAAGTTCGCAATTTTGGTCCAACATTTCAACCTCAATAAAGTCGATCGACACTATGTAAAAATTACACAATTTCCAAATTGAGTCGACCAAAGCTCGACATAGACGAGTCTGTGTGTTTTTTTGTTGTTACTTAGATCTTTTGCTCACTCCTCTGGCCCTTCTAGTGCTTATTCCTCTTTGTTGTTGCTACTGCTACACCAAGGCATGTTAATTTTTCCTCTAACTTGCTAATTTCTCCTCCAGGCTGTTGATCTTATTCATTACGATCATAGTTGCTGTCATGGTTGCTATTTACAGCAACCACCACTATTTTGTCATTGGAGTTAGGATTTTATCCTCGACCAAGAAGAAGAGAATAAGAGATTAGTCTAGATACTCTTTGAAAGAGTGGTCACCTTATTATTTAAGCATATGACCCACTTACACTTACACAATAAAGTTGGACCTTGCCTAATAACATAATTGGCGCTGTCCATTGAGATGTGTCACACATAGACTTGCATATATTATGGAAAAACTATATAAATAACATGATATTTGCAATTATGGAAAAACAATTAAAATTTAGAATATTATAAAACTTAATTAATAATATGGTTTCCATTATAATTTAAGTCTTTCATAACAATTAGTCACTATTTCCTCAAAAAACAATTAGTTATTAAAAAGCACAATCCTTAAATCAATGGAATTTCAAGAACAACTATATCTTATAAAATTTAAAAAACTAGAAAAAATCATAAAAATGGAAACCTCTAAAATAAATCCCAAAATTGTATAAAATTATAGAAAATATATAATTAATTAGTGTAGATTAAGCTTTAATATAAAATTTGATCCCATGCAATGATATATATACAATTTTATAATTTCAATTTTTATAACTAAGGACATTCAATTAAGTGTATATGGTGTATTTTACTAATGATATGATTAAAATGATTCTAAGTAGCCTTAAATGTGTATTATTGATTACTTTAGCTTGTCTTAGAGTTTTAAATCGCAATTTGAAGTTTTTTATCCAATTTTTGGACTTTGTATTTTTACTGTATTTCTACTAACATTTCTACCGATGTCCAACACATTTTTTATTTTTGTCGAAATGAAATCCGATACGAAACCAATATTTAAAGATACCAAGTCCACCACCAACACTGTCACATTTTCATCACCACATGAAGGACACTCTTGAAGCCTTAACTGGATGCTGATGAGTGGTGTCGTTCTTAATGTTATGGGGCTTCATTAATTTATAATGATAACAACTTGAAGCCATACACTAAAGGGCATCAATCAGCTAATATGAAACCAAAGGTCATGTTTAACATCTCCATAATCATGATGAAATGAAAAGGTTCAATAAAAAACCACCATTACGTTCTTAATTCCATGACTTCAAAGTAACAAGAAGAAAAGCTGAAATAGAACCTGGAACACTTAAATAAAAGAGAAAAGACTACCTCTGTTCTTCCAGGCATGATAGGCTTTCCAGCAAGTAATTCTGCAAGAATACAACCACTGCTCCACAGATCAACTGTAAAATTATAGTTTGTAGCACCTAATAAAAGCTCAGGTGGTCGATACCATAGTGTCACAACATGGCTAGTTAATGGCTGTCTTTTCTCAGGATTGAAAACTGTAGCCAGTCCAAAGTCTGCTAGTTTCAAGAGGCCACTACTATCGATCAGAAGATTTGCACCCTTGATATCCCGATGCATTACTCCATGACTATGACAATAGTCTAGACCACAGAGTAGCTGCTTCATGTAACACTTGATCTACAGTTGCAATATCACATCACAAGTTGGAGAAAAATGGATTGACCATTAGAGATTGAGCACATTGGAAAGTTGAATCAATAAAATATGTGGAATAAGAACCTGTGCCTCAGTAAACTGAATATTAGCACTTGCAGCAAGCCCTGCTAGATCATGCTCCATGTACTCAAAAACAAGATATAAACTGCACGACGTTCTCGATGTAATTAAACATTCTAGCTTCACAATATTGGGATGATTAAGTTTACGAAGAACATGAATTTCCCTGGCCATAAACCTCACACTATCAGGATCCATATTAATAAAGCGTACTTTCTTGAGTGCAACAACCATGCCAGTGTCAAGGTCACGGGCTTTGTATACATTACTGTAAGTTCCTTGACCAATCTGAAAGGACACAGACCAATAAGGATAGCCAAGTTTACAGCATATAATTGTTCTCTTGAAAATTCCTAAAGAATGGCCATAAAGAATGTGAACCAAAATACAAAGAGCTAATGTAGTGAGCTGATTCAGCTAAATACACATCAATCTTACAATAATTAACTGCAACTAAATATCATGCTGTAAATATTCTCCCTGATGATATATCAAGGTAATCAATACCATAAAGGTTTCGGAACTTGTCCATTATCAAAAAAGATTTCAATTTTCATTTAAGACAATTTTGAAATATTTTTTTGAAACATTTTATGTTATTGGTTGGGGAAGTGTCACAACTTAACTCCACCAGGAGAAGGGGGCTATGAAACCCACTATCCCTGGTCTACAGCTCCTTGAGTTGGTTAAACAATTTTGATTTTATAGTCTATAAATTAGGCCAATCATGCATTTCTGGGCATCAACTTGATATTCCCAATGCTAACTGTAAAGTTTGAAACTTACATAATTAAGATCAACTTAAATTATTGACCAATGCTGAATATTTCTATGTCATGTTAAACGAATCAAGTTACTTGAAAAAATGTGTCATTACATGGTCGATCTTATTCAACTTGGAAAGTATTTTAGAAAAGCAAAGAGCATTTATGACCTGGTGACTGGACTGCAACCCAAACATACAAAAGCATTTGCTACTTGCCCCAATAGAAACAAAAGCACCCACAACTGAATATAATTCTTATTCTAGTGTAATGGCTGTTTTGAATTGGACTTTCAATAATAACCTCAAGTTTCTTCCTTTCCTCCATATTTCTGAGATCAAGAAAAAGATAAAATTACTTCTATAATATCTACAACATTAAGGGTTAATCGCGGGTGACCACCCCAAGTTAGTGTTGTAAATATGTCTTGAATTATATCTTTGTTTAGGGTTAGTTTGGTCATTTAACCAGTTAAGTGCCCTAGTATTTAAGAAAGCTAAGGCACAGAATATGTAACCTCTTTGGCATAATGTAGCCCTATTTTGTCTCCATCTGTGTGGAGAGAACTCCTCCCTCTTCTCTCCATGTCTAGGGTTTCATGTGAGATTCGTCTGTAGGTGAGGGTTTGGATGCTTGAGATGTGAGCATCGTTCGTGTTCTCTGTTTTCTCTTCACCACTCGACACAACAAGTGGTATCAGAGCCTTAGGTTCGAAGGTGAAGGAGAAAAGGGATGTATGTTTTGTGTTTTTTGTTTTGGGGAAGAAAAAGGATTTGTGTTTTTTGTGTTTTTGTTTTGAGGAAGAAAAGGGGAGGTGTATTAGTTAGGGTGAAAACCCTAGATCAAGAGGAGGAGGACGTGCACGTGCACGTGCACAGCCCGCGCGCAGACCCGCTCGCCAGCCCTCCCAGCCCGCGCGCAGACCCGCGCACCTGTCCTCCCAGCCCACGTGTAGACCCACGCGCTAGTGCACCAGCGCCCGCCCGTGCACCAGCACAGCCCGTCCCGCGCACAAACCCGCGCGTCAG
>JAMKQA010028576.1:0-11465 GCA_024699735.1 Posidonia australis
TCTAGAGATGTCGGGGACGTGTCCTTGGTTGTGGTTGCCGAGTTTGCGGTCCGGGGTAGGAGCCTCGAGACTGTGGTAGTACTGTAGGACCCGGGGTATGAGAGACCCGGACTACCCTTAGTGCCGGTGCTGGACGGGTCTGGGGTTAGAGTCCCCAGGTGCTCGGGCACCAGGGCGTCCCTAGGACGCACTCCGTGCTTGTACCTGTCAGGGTACATTTTGAGGCTGCGACTGGGGCGGTTGAACTCCAGTGCGGGGTGGTTCACCGCGGCACTACAGTGTGGGTGTGGTGACATGGAATCCTCACCAGCTGCTTGTGGCCAGGGTGTTGCGACCAGTTTTGGAATAGAAAAGTGTGGATTTGTGTGTGGACTAGTTCCTAGCCCGGATTGTGATAAATTGTGCAAATGGTTTTAAATGATGTTTTGGACTAGGAAACTAGATGAAATGATTTGCTTCTCCTGTGTTGAGTATAAAGGTTTATGAATGAGCATGAGGTTTTGAAAGGAAAGAAAAGAAAGTTTGAAATGCCATTATTTTCCAAGTTTTTCTAATTGGACCAGTGGTTTTGGCAATGGTAGTTTTCTCGCAATGTTTTTCGTGGGATTTAGCGTTGTTTTGGGGTGCGTACTGGGTGACATTCCTGTCACTCACGCATGTTTTTCCTTGTCTCCTTTGTTTCAGGTGCTCAGGTGTAGGAGCAGTCTAGTCTGGTGCATCTTTTCGAACCACGTTTGCCGCACACAGATCTGAGTGATTAGTTTTATTTATTTATTTTTGCCATTTAGATTCTTTTAGCTGCTCTTGGGTAGTTCTTGTACTGTTGTGTAGTACTGGGGTGTTACAGTTTGCCCCTAACCATCCCGACGAGAGAAGATCTAGAGAGTCCCTGGAACTTCAAACATAATTCCTACTACCTTCCACCTCCAAAAAATTAAATTCATCGAAGGACAAATTTAAATTAAGTAGGATCGATTCTCTTTGGGGAGGTTCCAATGTGGATATTGAGCTCCCATCCTCCTCCCAACAACCTTGAGCAACTATAAAATTCTTTCCCCACGAAAAAAAGGATTTAATCGGAGAATCAACCAAAGAGTTCAATACTAAAATCTTATTTACAAAAGTAAGACCAACCCTGACGGGGTCTAAAAGTTCTGAAGTCGGTGAAGTATTCTCCCCAATATTAACTAAGATTTGATCTTTTTTCTTGACTACAGTACTAATTTCCCCCTCCCTCGAAGAAGCAAAGAAGCTTCGAACCATGGGGAACCAACTGAAGATGATCCTCCCACTGAACGAGAGGAACAAATGTCTAGAGGTCCCAAAGATAAAAGAAAAAGATCAAAAAAATCCAGATCGATCTTCCTCTAGGGAAAAGCAAGAGGGGATTGATCAAATACTAGGGAGCCTCCTTAATGTTCCTTATTTTTTATCAATCCTTTAAATCCAAAGTGGTACTTTACCATCCTTCCTCATGATACAACTCAAAACAAAGGAAAAACCCAACAGATGAAAGCTCACCTAAAATCCTCAAGAGGGAGGACGATCATTTACAGTCGCCCCTAGCAGGACAGGTTTCCCCTAGCATATAATAACATCAAGAGAATAGAATGGATCACAGTACGATTTTTGCTTATAATGCAACTCTTAACTGCTAATAGTGGTATTTATTTTTTAATGACATTCTCCGAAGGCCATAGTAAATCTTGTTATTGGCTAAGAAGAAGGGTACCCTCGGCTGTGCTAGAGCTAGTCTTCATTTGCACATTTACTTAATAACATAACAAAGGGGTGCACTTTATATCATGTTTCGATCAATCATTGGGTAATTTGACATCCTTCCTCATGGTTTTCCTTGGTGTTCACGACTACCATCAGACAACAAAAGATGCTGGAAAGTCATACTACTCAAAGCAGAGGATTCTCCTTATGGCCTAGCAGGGGATCGATCATTGTTTGCTGCTTCTTGTTGATCATGAGTCCAATCCATAATATTCACAAAGTGCGAGGAGATGTTGAGATTATAGTCCTACAACATTCAATCAGAAGATACTCTACACCCTACATATAACTGTGGTTCACCATCTTTTACTTAAATGTGAGAATTTTGATTACAGGTGACATGTCTAATTCTATTACATGGTCTGCGCCTATCATCATTTGGTTGCTTCCCATAAGAGGAAGCTTCCTGGACAACTCATTTTGTGAAGCTTCGTTGGTAAAACAACCAGAAGAAAATATAAGGCAAGCAATCTGTCACAGTAAAATACAGTGACTATACTATTATGCATGTTAAATTCAGTGTGAACCGAACTGACTCGTGCGTTTCTGTGTGGACTATTGAGTCTAGTTTAATTTGCTTCTCCCAGAGTCCACACCATGGCCAACAGCTTTTGTGATCTTTTCCCATTTTTTTTTCCTCCCTGAAGTGAAGTAATTTCCACGATTCCGGCTCTAATGGCTATTGTCAAACCTTTGTCTTTATTGCCCAATCCAAGGGCTTCTTGTTCTCGCTTTTCTTACCCAACCATGGTTCATTATTTCATGCATTCATCTTGATTGTTCTAGTTAATGTATTTCTCCGCCCCATACCATGCATCAGACCAAAAAACTGCGATGTTTAAAAATAATGGCTAATTAATCACTTCACCACATTCAGTTTCATTATCCTATAACTTTATTGGCTTGCAGATAAAATTGACCTAAAAAATGTTTGTGTATTCAAAATGCTGCCTGTCTAGGTGCTTTAAGTTGTCTTGGCACCTGTCTGCATCATAAATCAGTGACTTGAAGAACAGGAGATGGGGAATCTAACAATTCAACTCTTTGATTCCTCTCAGGAATCTCGAATTTGTGGGTAGTTTCGAACAATCATTGTGTAGACTCTATGGATCCAGGAAAATGTTTTTGTGCATAGTCAAATGGGAGTTGTTGTTGTTGACTGTCAAGTTCCATAAACTGAAAGTGGTTGCTGGCTTACAGCTTATGGAATTTTCAGATTCTTCCATACTCCAGTTTCCTAGAACTGAAAGTTAAGATTCGGTAGAAGCTACACATTGAACTTCTGGATTCTGGCCTGATAATGATCAACTTTCTGCATAAGCTGGCTTACATGTGAAATCACGAATCTTCCATTCTAAAAGCAAATACGAGTGGTAACTCAGTTGAGAGTAACAAGCTTTTTTATGACTCCATTTTTACTTCGTACCCCTCTGTTCCCAAGTTTTGATGACAGAAATACTACTACCCTCGTAGAAAAATTTACAAAATTTCATCCGTAGAAATGATCTTCAGCATACATCTATGGAGCGACCAGTGAGAGAGACGATCATTCTTCCTTTAAATTACACAATAAAATAACCCAAAATATCAAGTAATTTGGGAACCAATCGCACGCATAAGATCACAGAGCACCGCCATTCAAACGTAGAGGTTCTTATCCGTGAAAATAAATTCCATTTATAGTGTTATATTCACATTTTGGCAGATTTTCCCAATCTGGTGTATGTGGTTAAGCTTCTGAAGATTTTTGCCTTTTGAATTACAAATATTAATTTTCTTTACTAAAACCAAGTACCCACATCTGGGCTAGATTCCAAGTTACCTGCGTCCGTAATGTAATAACAGAAATCTATCGATCACAACCATACATTCAAGTGATATGGTACAGCAGACCACAACAGGCTTAATATATTCAGGGAAATATTTTGTCGCTAACAACAATTTTCTGCAAGTAGAGAATAGTTATTCCCAAATTCTGTCAAGTGCCAGCTCAGAACCCATCCTTTCTTCCATTAGTTTTCCTCTGATTACATCTTCCTAAGTCAAAAAACTTATCATAAACCACTAGCTACAAGAAGAAGAAGAAGAAGAAGAAGAAGAAGAAGAGCCCTATTCCTAATTAAGAGCTCATGGGGCTTCTGTTCATACTGTCAAGTTCAGCAACAGCCATTTCTATTTTCTCTTTAAGTCCTGTGGAGTCCACTTCATCACACTGATCACACACACACACACAAAAACCCAGATTAGTGCAATTCATGAATGGCCCAGACAAAATTAGACCACTATGAATGATGATTCAGTAATATATCAAATAACAGACATACCTCAACAAATAAGGTGTGCAAAAGCCTCCCTGAGAAGGAGGTGATGTTGGCAGTGAGAGTCTTGAGATTTAGAGACTGGAACACGTCACAGACCTTCACCAAGGTGTCCTTCTTCTTGTTACACGTCATGCTTATGAACCATGTCCTCTCTCCAACTTCACTCACCCTCACCTGCATATCCACATTTCCATGCTAATCAATACAAAATTCACCAAGAACTCAGTGTAAGGTGCACAACGGCCCGTTGTCCAGAAGATAATTAAGGTGTCACTTACCTCCACTGGTTCAATGGAGGGTGTAAGATAGCCGTCTGAACTTGTCTGATGGCCATCATCACTTCTCTTCTTCTTTGTCCTCGCCATCGATTCCTCTGTATACTCCACCTCATGATGTATGGGAAGTGGTTTGGTTTCTTCCACAGTCTCCAACACTGATATCTCTTCCAACAGCTTCCTCTCTTGTTCTTGCAGCACCTGGATGTAATCAATGGCATCCTTTATGATGGATGCCTTGTCCATCTGAACATGAAGCATGGACATCACTTTTGTCAGCAAAAAGTCCACAAAAATTTCTTAATACATCGCATTGGTGTGCAATTAGTCTACCTTTGTGATGTTTGGGACAACACTCCTAAGATTGTAGAGCCTCTCGTTGAGCCTCTTCCTCCTGTTCCTCTCCATGACTATGTTCTTCGCCGTCGACGTGGGAGACGAAGACGTAGGACCCTCCGGGGAGCTCGGGTCGGAGTACCCGGGAAGAGCACCACCATCGAATCCCCAGCTGAAAAACCCAAAGCTAATCTCTCATCAGCAAATGTGCACATGAGGAGACGGGAGGAGTGAATTTGATGTGAAATCTGAATTTGGGTAGATCAATCAGTCAGTACCTGTCAAGCTCCTCACTCTCGAAGAACATCCTGGTCTCCCAGTAGAAGTTGTACTCCTCTTCCATGCTGTCCATTGTGATGGTGGTCACCAATTGAAGAAGAAGAAGAAGAAGAAGAAGAAGAAGAAGAAAGAAGAAGAAGAACTGGGGGGAATTGGAAGGCTTGGGTTAGTTGTGAGCGTTTCAGGTAATCTTGACATGTATATACAAGTCAAGAGATACCTGTGATGGGAAGGATGGGGAGGAGGCCTATCCTAGCGATAGAATTAGGCACGTGGGAGAAAGAGGAGACGGGGATGGGGTGGAGTCGGGATCGGATAGTGAGGTACTGTTGATGGGTAGTACGACTTCTGCCTTTGATTTTTTTTTAACAATGACAAAATTTGTAGGTCTTGGAGACTTCGACACCGCGTAGACCAAGCAAAATCCCATCGTGAAATTGGAATCGGTTTAAGCGTCCGACCATGGGGAGTTGGGATTAAGGGATGGTCACTTGGATTTGTGGGACCCATGCTGAACTACAGTTTTAAAATTTCAACTTCACACCCCCCACCCCCTTTTTTCTTTTCTTTTTTAATCTCCCCATGATTCGTTAGTATAGTGGCGGATTGGTCCCCGTAAATTCTCAAATATTTTACATCACTTAGATTCGAACTCACAGCTTTGCAATCTATTCCACAAAATTGGTTACTAAAATTTGAAACTAAACAAAAATCCTTTTTCTTTCCATTTCTTCTACTTTCCGTTGGCTGTTTCTTCCACGATGACGGATGCTCGTTTCCATCTCTTCTAAGCATGCTTCTTGTCCTTTTGACCTTTTTTCTTGGAAGCTAGCTCTCTATTCCTTCTTTATGGAGCTCACTCATGCACCTGATCAGGACATATCTCTTTAAAGGTGTAAATCAGACTGGATCAGTTCTGAGTGGTCTGGTTTAGCCTAGGTTTTGGCTCAGTCCAAGAGAAGACAGGCCAGGTAGGCCCAGGGGCCACGGGCCGTGTTGGGCCCAAGGTCTAGGCTCGCTTGCCCCCTACGAACTTTACCTATTTGGGCCTGTCGTTGGGCTGGGTCGGCCCAAGTCGGCCCAAGTCGGTCCGATTTTCTAGAATATATATATACATATATATAAACATACATTTAGTGCTCACACATCTAGTTTGTAAGAATACATACTAGTAGTAGTAGTAATAACTCATTTTGGAATAGATTAAATTAATAAAAAAGAAATTGTAAAATCATATCAATAATGAATTAGAAAATTATTTAGAATGTGAGTTTACTGTTAATGATCTTGAAATAAATAATTTAGATATATTAAAGTGGTGACTAATACTACAATTAAGTTTCGTATAATTTGAAGAATGGTAAATATTATTTAATAATAAGTATTTTTTTAATTAAAAAGGGACCAACCCAATAGAGTGGTTCAACCCTGCCCAACCCGACCCAGCCCACAACCTAGTCCAGTTGTCGGCTGTGGATTGTGCCAGGTTAGGGTATTTTAAAACGAAGCCTGGCCTGACCTATATCTATAGGTGGGCCAGGTCAACCCGGTCCAGGCTCGCTTGGGCCTACTATATTTTGGGTCAGGTTGGTCTGACCTGATTTACACTTCTATATTTCTTTTGTAATGGATTTTGTTAATGTGCAAAATCAGATAGGTTTGTGTGTTTTTAGAATTTTTGTTATGTAAACATTTTAGTCTTTTTTATACATAGATTAAGAAAAGTAAGAATACATGAAAAGCTTTTTTTGGGAATGGTTTTTTAAATTTATATTACAATCATATTAAACACTTAGCTATAAGACTACCATCAAGTGAAATAGATTTCCATAATTTTTTCTTCCGTCGTTCATAAGTTGAACTATTGACTTCTCGTACAACCACAAAGAGGTTTCACCATTAGATCAAATGATTACAAACAAGAATACATAAAAAGTCATGTTAGTATTTTGATAATATTATTATTATATTTGGATGTGATCTTTTTTTTGGAATTGAATAAGTATGTATAAGGAGAAATTCTGATTTAGATGAAAAGTAAAATAAGTATTAGAATAAGTAAAAAACATGTACACTAATACTAATTAATTTGATTATCAAAATATAAATTTAATTTGAAACATGTATACAACATATTAAATACATATTATTTTTATACAAGGAGTAAACATGTTGTATACATGCATGCATCAAAATAATTTTATTGTACTTCTCTTACAGAATAACTATTCAGTAATAAGTAAATCAAAATAAGAATTGTTATTCTGAGCTTATTTCGATTTTTATACAACTAAATGTAATAGTAATTCTTATTTTAAGTTTATTCCAAGAATCATTCTGGATCCAAATAGAAGCTTAGCGCAAAGGATATACTTTTTTTTTCCGTGGACATGATGCTTGTATATGCAGCAAAAATGATATGGGCAGACCTCCTAGCCTTTTTTATTTATATAAAGCACTTGGTTCCTGAATTTCTACTAAGGAAACTTAGCTTTTTAACCTCTTTTACCTTCAATAAGTTCTGATAAAATATCTTAATAAACCTTCAATAACTACTCCTATCCCTTGTATGTACATATAAAATGGGGATTTATCCACAACGATTCTATTATAACAACGGTCCACAATGGTTATCCCATAATGATTAAAAAAAATCAGTTATTCTAGATTTTTTTTTTCCTGTTTTTTTTTATATTTTCAGAAAATTTAGTTATGTATTCTTTATTTTCAATTTCCTCAGTGGATCCCACAACTCGTAAGTTTGGACCTCAGTAGTCCAGACCACCGTGGAAAATTTGTGCACACCGAAGATGCCACGAGAAGGCAACAAATTCCATTACAGTGATTTTGCATGGAAAACACCAAGAAATCGAAAACTTACCAGGGAATAGGAGGGAATGGAAATTTTTCTTGAAAAAATAGCAGAATAAACCGAAAAAAATACAAAAGAACCAAAACGGGCGGGGGAAAAAAAAAAGAAGGAGAAAAAGAAGAAGAATATGACTGTTCATGATTGTAACAGACAATCTCCCTAGATATTTCTTGAAGCGGACATGTGAACTTCTGTGGAGAACGTGCGATGATTGTAACAGACAATCTCCCTAGTCTTCGGTTTTCCATTCCTATTCGAGAACGTGCGTTATTCTCTTCTCTTGATACCGTTGATTTTATGGCACACGTTTCCGATGAAGTTTTCCCGGCATGGGAGTGGCACATGGAGTTGCCCTACCTGGGTTTTTACGATTTTTTTAAGGTAAAAAAACAAATTAATTGTGTACTTACCTGGGCACATGGAGCAGCCCACGTGACATAAAGTCAAGTTGGTTTTGTTTGGGTGCAAAGGTACCTTGTGACAGAGAGGATTGAAGGGTCATCATGTCATGAAAATATAACTTAATTACTTTTCTTTTTAAATCACTAGATTTTTTTTTTTTTACATTATAATTTTTGATGGAAAAATAGTCGACATTGAGAAGAATTCTGATGGTGGATTTAGGATTTCGACGTGTGGTGAGTAGGAGAAGATCCTTTTTCTTATCAAACCTTTTGGTCTCGTCCTCTATTTATAAGGGATCTTCACTACTCCTCCGTCCTTCCTTCAATAGTTCACTCAAGTGGTTAAAATTTCGACCATTAAGGTCTTGTAACTGTCGGAGTAAATCCAATCTTTAATGGCTTTGATTTCCAACCATTATAGCCATAAATGGGTGAAACAGTCGTTCGTTTCACCACCCTTCATTATAAATGATCTTCAATGACAATTACTCACAATTTTGTACGTGATTCGTAAGATTCGAATACAGAAGTAAGGTATAAGCCACACTCCTTCTAGTCAATTGTACTATAATAATTTGATTATATAACTCAACCACTTGAGTTGACTTACTTTCAAATGGATGTAGTAGGTGAGTTTCTACAGAGAAGAATATAAGTAACTGACAATGTCTCATTGTTACAGTGGTTGGGAGAACTTTAAACTCGCCACAGGTCCTAGGTTCGAATCCTAGAACATTCACCTTCTATCTATCTCAACCGTTAACAAAAAAAAGAACACAAGTAACTACTCTATACAAAATGGATAAATAGGTTGTCTGATACTTTGAAAATATCCATTCTTAATTTTCATAGTCCATGTGGATCCGAAGGATATGGCCATTTCTTGGAAGTTGGAAGTGATTCACGAGATTCAAATGAAGGAAAGAAATGTACGTTTCATTCGTCTTGATCAACTATACCATGGTTGTTGATGACTTAAGAAAATAAGTTGACAACAGCAAAACACATTGTCAAGGTGACGATAAAAACAAAATATTGCAAAATCATCATCCCTCAATTTGTGTTGTTCATAAAGTCCATGGTTGTACAGTTTTAAGCATGTTTTGGTATATGTATATACATCCACATGTTAAACTATGAAATCATGGGATTGCCCTATGCAGTCGTACGATCATCTAGAACAATCATGTAAAATTCGTGCAGACACTAGTAGTTGTCAAAGCAGTACATCCACGAAAATTTGAATCAAAGAATACATGGTGGATCAAGCTAAAATAGAGCTGTGGACATATGCTGAGGTGAACACGTTCGTTCTTACGAGGACAAGATAAATACATCAAACCATGACGCGTTCGGCCAACACATATAGTCATGTTTCCTTTTTCAATAGTTAGTACTTAACAACGAATCTGACTTTTCCATCCAGTGATTAATAAAGTAATACATCCACTACCAGTTCGAGACTTCAGGGATTTTTCGTCTAAGCCGTCGCCTAGACTTTTCAGGTTGAAGTGGATCGTGGGATCTCGTTATGAGTTAGAATTTACTAGTAAAGTAAGGATCTATTTGGCAAGACTTTTGGACAGTTTTTGAGCATATATAGTTTCTCTCTAGAAACTATAATGGTGCAATAGTTCTACCAAACACTAATAGTATTTTAGAAGTATGTAACTTTTGAACAGTAATTACTTTACATTTTCAGAAGTTGAGTCATGACAACTTTTTGTTGATCGTCGGATGAGGGCTCTAGCGAGGTGGAGAGAGAGAACAAAAACCAGGAAGCAAAGTATGCTATTGCTCGATGCTTTCGTCCTTTGTCTTCCTGTCAATTTATAGTGGAGCCTCAACGTCTCCACCTCCCTCCGCTACCGTAACGACTCCCTGATTTACGCCGGCCAATAACTCCGACGAATCATTGCCACCATTAACACCATTAAACCACGATAGTTTTCTTCTTTGATTGTAACGGTCGGTGGTCTTCATGACCACCATTCAACAACTCCCACTTAGTGATGAAGACTATATACAAGTTCAATGCAAGGAGATGTAAAACTTCCACTTCCACTTTCACTATTCGTGAAGTGTATAACATCAATTTCCACTCCCACTATTCATGAGAATGTTCTTTACTTCCACTTTCACTATTCGTGAAGTGTATCATTTCAATTTGTCATTCTCACTATTTATGAGAACTTTCAATTTATCATTCTCACTATTCATGAGAATGTTTTTCATTTCCATTATCTATGGAAATATTCCTTAATCCCATTAAGTTCACAATCTTAATGAATTTTTCTACTGTAATTCCCTTTGTCATAAGGTCAGCAATCATATCTGATGTAGGTATGTAACTCAGTTTTATTTTCCCACTTTTTACAATATCACGAATATAGTGATAATGTATATTAATGTGTTGTCCTCTTGTTGTATTTGCACCACTATATACCAGACTTATTGCCGCTTGGTTATCATAATACATTTTTATTGGATCATTTATCAAGTTAAGATTTAAATCATTTATAAATCTCCTGATCCAAACAGCGTGTAATGCAGCTACACTACAGGCCACATATTCAGCTTCCTGTGTGTATTTCGCTACACATCCTTGTTTTTTACTTCCCCAAGATATAGCTGCACCACCAAAGATGAATACATGTTTTGAAGTGAACTTTCCATCATCTTTGTCATCACCCTGATCAACATCTGTATAACTAAGCAATTCAAGCTCATCCGCTTGATAAGTCAACTTATGATGCAGAGTTCCTCTCACATATTTCATTATTCTTTTTGTAGCTTCCCAATGTTTTGTAGCTGCACCACCAAGGATGTGTATTTCGCTACACATCCTTGTTTTTTACTTCCCCAAGATATAGCTGCACCACCAAAGATGAATACATGTTTTGAAGTGAACTTTCCATCATCTTTGTCATCACCCTGATCAACATCTGTATAACTAAGCAATTCAAGCTCATCCGCTTGATAAGTCAACTTATGATGCAGAGTTCCTCTCACATATTTCATTATTCTTTTTGTAGCTTCCCAATGTTTTGTAGCTGCACCACCAAGGATGTGTATTTCGCTACACATCCTTGTTTTTTACTTCCCCAAGATATAGCTGCACCACCAAAGATGAATACATGTTTTGAAGTGAACTTTCCATCATCTTTGTCATCACCCTGATCAACATCTGTATAAC
>JAMKQA010028640.1:0-14345 GCA_024699735.1 Posidonia australis
ACCACAAACCGAACCGAACCAAACCGATTTTGAATGGTTCGGTTTGGTTCGGTTTCAATAGATAAAATGGTTCGGTTCGGTTTGAAAATTGTTCAAACCGAATTATATGGTTGGGTTTGTGGTTTTGTCACAAACCGAACCAAACCAAACCGTGCCCACCCCTAGTGCTATCCAACAGGTTCTCCCTATTTTGTATTTGTTTTAAAGATCATGTCATTTAAGCCTTATATTATGTCTTCTTTTTTTCTATCCTTTCTTACAAAAGAGGTTTCAACTCATGAAACAATAACAATAATCATTATTTTCAATTCATCCCATAGATGATAGATTTAACATAATAATTTTAAAAAATTAGTATTTTTTTTAAAAACTAAGAATATTTCATAATTAATTAAAAATCAAGAAAAATTTTAAAAAAATCAAGAATGATTGTAAAAATCAAGAATAATTATATTCAATGTATTTCTATTTGTTAAATCTTAGATTTTTGCATGCAATTTCATGTTTTTTGGGTGATTTACAATTTAGAATATTTTGATCAACCAAAGCATTCTTCATGTTACTAAGTATATATTAGGTAACGTTTTTGAGTCCTTTTGTTTTTAAACATTTATTAAGCATTTTTATGTATTATTTATACTTGAAGATATTTCTATTAGATCTATCTATTGTATTTTCATGTGACACATATTAAAGAAGTTGATTTAAGTAGCCTAAGATCTTAGATTTTTAATTTGTATTTATACTTGGTGTATTTCAATTTGTTAGATTTTAGATTTTTGCATGTAATTTCATGACTTTTTGCGTGATTTGTAATGTGGAAGACTTTTGTAATTTCATTTGTTGATTTAATTTTATTATCTTTAATTAATACTTATCCCATACTTAATATTACTACTTTAGTATTGTTGTACCACTTTTATGTTATATTATAACAACAAGATTGTATTGTTTAAAACAACTCTCATTTAAATCCCTTTTGTTTAAGTTCACATGCAATCTTAGATATAAAGTATAAACTTAGATTTTAGTTAGATCTACCATAATATTGCATAGTGTAACCATACCGGCGACAGCCTCGAGGATTTCGGCGCGAAAGGCCAAAATACATGAGGGACGACAAAGTCATGGCAAAAACAATAAAAATAAATATGCAAATGTAGGAGTCGCCACCTAGTCTATTAAAATGGAAGACGAGGAAAACCATATAAAAACATGCAAATCATGTAATGGAAAAGCAGGTCATAAACCAGAAAAGGGGTAAGGATCCCTATTACGCAGGAGGAAGGTATTAGGCACCCTCGCACGCCCGATAAATCAGTCTTCTATTGGTTTCTCATTTGCTTATGAAATGTCAGCTTTTCAGCCTTTGCTGTACGCCTGAGGGCGATATGCTATGCCATGCTAATGTGTGTGGTGTCTAAAATACGGGTGCATGATCTGCAGGGGTGTGCCCTAATGCTCAGAAGTATCACTCGTATGTCGGGTCAAGTGTCGATGTAAAGTCATTGCATGAATAAAATCAAAGATATATCAATTTCGAGTGATTTTTCATCCTTGCTTTGCTAGATGCCAAATGCAATCTAACATGCATAAAATGGTTAAAAGCAGAGCTATGCCTTCCTAATATATCAAGGAAGAAAACCAGGAAAAATCTAGAAGCAAATCATGTCGAGAAAGCATGCTAAACCATATAAAAAACTGCTGTGTGCTACTGAAAACTGGCTGATGCGCCTGTTTGGTGTGCCAGACTGGTGCTCCAGTTTGGTGCGTCACCTAGGTGCTCCTATGTGGGCCAGAAAGATGTGCTGAGGGAAAACAGAAATCCATGCAATGCCAAATCATATGAGAATGCATTCCAGAAAGTATGCAATGTAAAATCCTTCGCAAAACTTGGAAAATATGCCTTAAAAGCGAAAGAAATGCAAGTGAAATGACTTGTGGACCCTGTGCTCAAGGTCTGGTAGCCTCACACAAGACCTCACCTATTTATGCTAAAATGAAAGAAGCAAGACTCAGCCATGTCACTAGATCATGGGCTGATGCATAAGGTTCTCCACGTAGGAGTACAGTGCAACCAGCCTACCATATTCTAACTAAGGACTGAATATCCAAAGGGAGAAAACAACTAGAAAACAATCTTGCTTTAAACTGAAAACATGCGTGCAAAACCATGGAATATCAAAGAACGAGTAGTAAAAGAATCAGGCTCAAAGTTATGTCCAGAAAACCATGCAAACAGGTATGCAAAAGTGAATGTTTTGCTCTCTGACCAGTCTGGTGCTCCTGAATTGTGAGCCAGAGTGGTGCTCTGGGTGGGTGTGCCACTCTGGTGCGCCACTTAGGTGCTCCCCAGAAAATCTGGATCAGACTGCAATCTGATCCAGAATCTGACCCAGAATAGAGATTGGTGATTTATACTAATGCAGGTTGATTCATGTAGATGTTAAAAGCTGAAAGCATGATAGGATGCATATGATCAAAGCCATCTTACTATCATAAGATGAAACAAGTAAACCCAACAAAACATATGTAAGTGATGATCATACCATGAATATCTCTACCGCATAACTTAACGTTTAGGTGCTTGGCATAGATCTATGTGCAAAGAAATAGTAAGAAAAAGATAGCTCTTATAGGCAACATAGTGCAGATTTTTATGCTAGAAACAAAGTAAACATGCTTGCAAACAAAAGTGTAGAGTTGCATGGAGAGCATCTTGCAAGGAGGACAAGTAAATTCATCATAGAAACCTCATGAAAACACAGAAAAATCAGACCATATGTGGAATTTCTAGCATGCTTTATTCCAATGCACAAGAATAAGAACTTAAAGGAAAAGTGGGAAGGGCCTACCTTGTCCAAGACGTTCCTTCAAAAAAAAGAGACCCAAGATAATAAGCTCCTTGATGCTTTGGAAGGACTGAGAATATCTATGGATGTAAGGAAAAGCTTGAGAGCTCAAGTGAATAGTTGCAGAATTCTGGAGAAGGCTGGCTGAAGCTGTGTGTGTCCCTATCTTTCAAGATGATCAGTCCCCTCAAATGGTTGCCTATAGGGTCTATATATAGGGATTTTTCAAGGGTAACTCCTAGGAAAGCAAGGAGCCTCGTAGACGAAAAGACTGGAAGATTCCATGGCATATTCGCTGGTAGAGGTAACAGCCATGGGAGGTGGAAAACCAGCAGCCAGCAGCCTGAAAAATGGCTGGGCGCCTGGTATGTGCGCCAAGTAGGTGTGCCAGCTAAGTGTGCCAGGTAGGTGTGCTAGGTAGGTGTGCTAGCTAGGTGTTCTTTCCTACTTGTCTAGATTTCTAATTAGGCTGTGGGCCTGCTATAGGTTTTGGTTTAGCTAATAGGATTCAAGGGTTAGCCACATCCAAAGCAACATCTGGAAAGCTCATTTATGAGTCACCTCAAAATCGAGGTGTCTACAACGTCTAACTATTTTTAGTAATACAAAAATGTTATTTATGAAATAGTTTTAGTATTACAAAAACATAAATTTAAAAACTTTGTAACTTGTCAATAAATGTGTGAAGTGTCTCGTGTGTTTACATTAATAACAATTTGTTAGAATGAAACATGTCTGTAACATCTTAACTTATGTGTCAATAGCAAACATCATATGTTCATTAGTTCAAAAACTTTGTTAATGTATGCATTCAAAACTACTTCACAACGCATCTATTCATTATAATCCTAATGAACATCAACACCAATAAATATCTTTTTTAGGAACGAAAATATCAGTAAATGTTGAAATAATAAAGTCACAAAAAAATGAATTCTTGAAATTCTTTCGCTATTCAAGTTCTCCTTCTGAGTTGATTCCATGATAATCTTTTGTTCTTCTTCAAGTTCTCCTTCTCAATTGATTCTGTGATAATCTTTCGTTTTTCTTCAAGTTCTCCTTTTCAGTTGATTCCATGATAATCTTTCGTTTTTCTTCAAGTTCTCCTTCTCACATGCAAAATATTTAGAAAAGTGAAAAAAAAAACCTATCATTCATGGAACATGTTTCAAGAAAGGAAAATAAAATGGAGAAAAAAAATCCTAATATATCAAAATCATGGGATAATGTAGGTGTTGTAATGTCCATCAAAAAAGGGAAATACCAGGAAACAAGGAAAAATAAATACCAAGAGAAAGAATAACGAGTTGATATTTGAAAAAAAAAAATCCACGAAATAAGGAAAGTCTAACACTCATGAGAATCATCAAAACTTAACAAATAGTTACTTACCTAAAATCTAAGATTGGATATTTAAAATAACGGAATTTATTAACGTAAGTGGGATATAAAATCAATGGACAATATTAACAGTTGTTGCTTAAGAGACAGGCAGAGCTTAATTTGCCTTAGTAATTATAACTATAAACATTATGGAGAACAACATTCATGGAAAGTTACGTTAGTTTACTATATGTGCTTAGTTCGGGTGTATCAACCACAGCTTAACGAAAATTACGATACGCTTGGAAAGCTAGATTATTAAAATGTAGAGTGACGACAAGACTAATCCATGTCCAAGCTTTATTAATAGAAGGTTAAATCAAGATGCGACCTCTAAAGCCATCTCATGATTTTCTAATGGCGTAAGAATCACGATAATCCCATCCATCATTTTCACTATGAAAGATGGAATAGATTGGTCGGAGATTTCCTACTCTCCTTAGTTTAGCTTTGACCAACATTGTGCTCTAATCTGTTATCTATGCATTGTCAAAGTTGGGAGTGATAAGCATAATGGTGTCTTTTCTTTCCAAACTTTTCTAGACAAAGGAAAGAGACGATGGCCTGTAAAGCTCCTGTTCTTTTGCGTGTCAACAAATAAATCTACAATCATCTATCCCTCTACTAAGAAAAGGTAATGGCCACAGTCACTCCCATCAACTATGTATTGGCCCACAAGCTTCCGTTTTGTGTATTACACTTCCCATCAATCAAACTACACGACCAGTGTGCTTGTAAAACTTTGGAGATGGCTTTGTGGATAAAGGCCTCACACCTATAGTAAGCTGATAAGACATAACTTTGGACTACCCTCCTTTGCTTATGGAGGGACTCTTGGATTTATTCGCCCTTCCTCCAATACCTGATATACCAAGAATATGATCAAAGGATAAGGATGGTGGGAAAATGACAACTTAAATATGACATGCAACATAAATATATGGTGCAAATATCCACGTCAGAGTACCAACAGATTTTCACTTCAGAGAGCAGAGAAAATTGGAGAGAGTGTGATATTATAATTAGATTATCGAATAGGCAGTCGCTTGTATTAGTTGGCACTGAACTAATCTTATTCAGTTATTTAACAGACATTGCAGGTGTCGTGAACAATATTTCATGGTTTATCATAACTAACACATGCACAACATGCACTTTTCGCATATATACAGATACGAAATAGTAAGGTTTTCCAACTTGAAGAGTCGTTAGTCACGACTCAATATTAACTTTTTTTTTATAATTACTGGGTATGAAAAGACTCGGGGAAGCATCTCCAAACAAATTTATTGCAACATAATAGAATGACAAAAATATAGTATAACTCTCAAAGTCTAGTCAGGTCACTATTCATATTCTCTTGTAGGATATTTAGGGAGATTATTTCTTATATTTAACGTTGGATATATCTATTTCTTTGTACAAATTAAATTGAAAAATAATAATAATGAAGGTGCTTCTGCTGAAAAAGTTAGGCTAGATCAGGTTTTATCTCTACTTTATTTTAAAGCTCGAATGCTATAATTTTAACAAATTAAGCTGGATATTACTAGACATTATCTATAGTATATATATATTTTTTAAGTAAAAGTCTAGCTGTTAGTAGTAAGGAGACCGCTCATAGTTTGTTATTTGTTTGCAGCTTAAAATAAAGACATGTAGTTGAATTCCTCATGTTACCCAGCCAGATGATATTTGCTTCTTAATTAATGGTTCAAATTGGACTTATTGCACATCTGATTTCTTTCTCCCTGAGATAAAAATGGTTTCTCAAATATAAGAATTCGGAATTCCACAATTTGATGCCGTGGAATACGTTTCCGTGATGTGAGCCAGTGTTATTTATATATCACTATAGGAGAACGATGTGAGCGTTTACAGTCATATTAATGTCCATATTTGTGATGTCCTGATGCATGTAACCATGATTTAGTTAAGTGTACAGCAATCTTGTCTGAAGCAAGTTTGAGCTGTGTGAAGCCTTGATTTTATGGATGTTGGAGAGGATAGATAAGTATATCCATGGATGCTTAATTTTGCATGAGTATCTAATTGCCTAATCACTCAGAGTGAGGTTTAGCATATGTTTTATTAATATTACACTAGTAGAACTACATACAATCAATAGTCACTATAAAAATATTAAGTTTGCAACAACTTCCGCAGACCTAAATCAACCAGCATATCATTTTCCTTGTAATATTCCATCATCCAAGAAGTTCCATGGGAAGTTGAAACGTTGTTTACACATGCATGCATGAGCTTAATTGCAGTGAAATATGAAAAGTTGGTGGATCATAATAAATGTATAGTTGCACACTTTCTACAATAAAAAGATCATTATATATATGATAATTCTAATGCATTAGCTCGTTAGGTTTTATAAGAGAATAGCAAATGCATGCCCTATTTATAACTGCTCTCTATGATCACATCACCATTTTTAGCATGTACAGGCATGACGCATGTGCCCAAGCAATCAAGCATGCATCAAGGTCACATATTGTATAGGAAGGTTTCCAATAGTCACTTACCAGGCATGACGCAGAAAGAGAATGAAGAAATCAAGAGATGCAAGAAACATATACGAACACTCAAGAACAAAAAAACAGTAGCTAATCAATAAGCTCAAATTAATTAAAAAAATAGACTTCCAATGTCGAATATTGCTAGTAAGAACAAAGGATATGATAGAAAGCTGAGGAACGCAAAAGCCAGCTGTATCATCTTAATTGAAAGGAATCATGCAAGGATATAAGTAAAAACAGTCAAGTCTCTTCTGATTAGTTAATTGTTTATATCATTTTGCTATTCTTCCCGTCTCACCTCTCATCCAGGCCTTTCCAACGACTCATTTCCTTTTGGACTCCACCACAAAGACCAATCACTCCAGTTCTTCCTCCCACTTGCGGAGGATTTAAGATAGGTAGAGAGAGAGAGGACTATCACATACATGTATGATCATCTTCCTTGCAAGGCCTTTTCAGTCACATCTCGAACATGTACTTGTCCTAAAACAGTTGACAGTTTCTGTTCCTCAGCTTTCTGTCACATCCTCCAATACTCCAAGGATGTGGGTCTCAGTCAGTATGCTCCCAATCCACCAACACCATCTTCTCCTTTTCCTAATTTGCTGACCCTTTTGTTAACTAACAAGAAAGAAACAAAGAAGAACGAAAAAAACCCTGATTCCCTCCATCTTATAGTCCAATTCTTCAAATTCAAATTGGTTAATGATCAAACCTTGGACAAAACTAATTGCACCATAGCAGGAGAAATTAGTGGCTAAGAGCTGTTTTGCTATCATGAATGGTGCATGCTTCTTTTCGCTTGCTATAAACCACCCTTCTTAGTCTCTCCACTAATGCTTCCTGCCCAATCAAACATGCTGAAAGGGTCCAGTGGCTTGTTATTGTCCCTCTCTTCTTCTGGATTTTCCTCCAAGAACCCTTTGGAGAAAACCAGCTCCATTGGATCAGGCTCAAATTCCCCAAGCTCCGCGAAGAAGTCGTCCGAGTGACAGGACTCCGGGAACATGGCTTTGTAATCCTGCAGGAAGACATGATCAAAATCATGATCGTCTGTGGTATTATCCATCGTTGCCTTTTCCATCTCCACTTCCTCTTCCTTCACTGGAGTACTAGTGCTTGTCATTTCTGTGTGTTCTTCCTGCCCACTCACCTGTGGCTTTTGGTTGGGAGGGGAGTTCTTTGATGTGGAGTTGTTCGTCTTCGCTGGTTGAGTTCTTGTGGAGCCGGCGAGCGCGTTTCGTTGCGTCGGCCAGGGATGGTTGTGCTCCGACGTATAGGTGATGACTAGCATGTTTGGATCGGTTCGGCTACGCTCCACTTGCTTCCTTGCTGAGCAACCTTTTGAGCTGCTGCATCTGTAGTAACCCCTGAAAGCAGAAAACTTGTCACCAATTTGATCACGTAACTATTGTTGGAAGTCTAAAATAAAATAATTTTTCAAGAGATTTTAGAAGAAAAATACAGTGGCAGCCGTAACGGCCAGTACAACAATGTAATTAGCATCTTCTGAATCGATAGAGGCAATTGATATATATGTATGACTCAGAACTCTGATACAATCATGCACGGTTTCTTCTTTCCCTTTTTCTGATTTATGAAATGTGTACTCAACAATGTTGGTCAAGTAACATGCTCTTATATATGTTGTTGGACAAGAAGATTAGCCAAATATTATCTATTGCTATATTTTTGCTTTTCTTTGCTGCAGGAGGACTAGAGTAGGCAAGGAGACAAGAAAACAACCGTATCCTTCCACATGTCAACGTCCTTCTGTCATCCTTTTCACATCAGGCTAGTTGCGTTGGAGATATTAAACAAAACATATGTATGTCTAGAGTTTTAATGTATGTCATTGAAGTGAGAGAAGAGAAGAAATTTATACAAAAAATAGAGATTTGATCAGTATTTTCCCCCTTCATCCTGTTCAATAAATTCCTTTTCTCTCTTCTTATCTTTGACCTCTGCAAGATAACAACTCATACTCAACAACCATAAACTTTCAACATCTGATCGTGAGGATGTGATAAACAAAGTACTCCTTTGGTGGAAGAATCTGGTCAAGTTGATATCATAATGATGAGAGGAAAAAAATAGTGTGGGAGAATACCTAGGATAAGGAGAGCCCTTGATGGGCTTTTGGCCATACTTTCTCCATGCCCAAAGATCAGATGGAACAACTTCTCCACTGGGTCTACTTCCAGCAGCAGCTGGTGCTGGAATGCAGACCACCTTCTTTGCTTGACTTTTCCTGTGTAAATAACAAAAGAATACTAGAAAATTTTCAGCAAGAATGTTTCAGTATTGGAAAGGAAGGTAGAAGAAAGAAAGGAATTAAAAGAAGAAGAAAAGGCATATACATGCTGTTTTTGAAAGTAAAGGCATATATATGTTGAACATTGATGCCTCTAGCTTTGTCTCTATATGCGACTTTATCGCAATTGTTAGATTCTTGAGTGGTGAAATACCTAACATCTCTTGGATGTTATCAGTCTCCAAGATTTGGAGTAAGAGAATTCCAAAGAAAAGGCACAAAAGAGACTGAAACTTTCGAGTGAATCATGCAACAAAACTTTCAGCTACATACACATGAAAGCTATGTGCATGCCTCTCTTCTCATGGCACATGAAGCTTGTTGTAAACCATATCTGTGGCTATTTGTAACTGACAGGAAATAAAACCTAACTTCACTGGGTCATATATGTCATGGAGGATTTCTACTAGTTTGAGGAAGAAAAGGCAGGCCTTTCAGAATTTGCAACCAAGACAGACTTCTAGGTTATCATGAATAGTAAGGTACTAAAGCTCCCACATCAATTTAATTTGAGTGAAAGGAACTAGTAGTGGTCCAACCAAACCAACTTCCTGAAAAGAACCAGCGGTGATGTATCATAGATCTAATTTCCGTATCAAGACATGAAAACTGACAAGTCAATGTTCGGATAACCCTGGGAAAATATGGAAGAGATGCACGATAGAAAAAAAAAGAGACTTTATTTCTAGAATTGGGTTTCTGATATCTTTCAAGTATTCTGGTAGCAACTCATTCTAACCTTCGCTTGATCCCCGGTGTCCGTGGCGACGACGATGACGACGACGACGACGACATCTGCAAACCGGCATGGTCCGGACCGCAGCATGCGGGGTTACTGCTCAACTTCATCACATCATGGCCACCAACTAGAATTGGAGGAGGCCTCGTTCCTCTTGCGACAATGGGAGCAGCCTTGTTTGCAGTAGGGGAGATCTGAAGAAATCTAGAGAAGATGTTGCAAGGCCTAGCCATCTCTTCACCGAGTATCTTCTGAGCTGAAAGGAGAGTGCCATCGCCCCCACTGACATCATCATCACCACCTTTGGTGCCCATCTTGGCTAGGCCAGCTATCGAGTCCGCCGGGCACGGGCCATCGAATGTTGCCGTCGCCGGCAATTCTTGTAGCCACAGATCTCGGCCGAGGTTTGAGAACGGGTCGCCGAAGCCATTGGATGGTGCTTCTGTTGGTGAAGGGAAACTTACTGGCTCCGAGGGGAGTCGCCACTCTGAAGTGATCATCTGGTGGCTCGTCCCCGGCGGTCCACCGCAACCGCTGCTGGCACGAATGATGTCGCCGAGTTCTCCACCTTGGTCACCTTCCATTCTTTGCCGGAAGAAGCTGTACGTCCTTTTTTCAGCTATAATCAAAATGGTGAGAGCAGGAGGAGGGGAGGAGGAGATTTAAGGCTATTCCATGATGATTTGGGTTTGATGAGGGCTGTGGAAACTCCTAAACAATAATGAGACATCAAAACCATCTACACAATTTTATTCTTCCCTTGCTTTCACGGTCCTTTTCTTGGTGAGAGAAGATGGATATGGGTTTCCATTTTTCCTCTGAGCTAGGGAGAAGTGGAAACTACAGGTCCTCTTCTTAAAAAACACAAATAGAAGTAGCAGTGGTAGTTTGGGATCATGGGCTACTAAGATAGAGACCTTCACACACACACACACACGCAGAGAGAGAGAGAGAGAGAGAGAGAGAGAGAGAGAGAGAGCTTCCCTCTTTTGCTGTCTGCTTTTCCCTCTTCTTTTTTTTCTAATCACTGGCTGACTTTTTCATGGTATTCTCTTCACCTCACGCAAAGAAGAGACAGCGGGAGAAGTAAATCTTCGCAACTGTTGTGTGTGGATTTTATATTCCACTCGATTTAACTCTTTGCTTTTGTTTCTTCGAGGATTGCTAAATCCGTTCCTTCATAACTCTACATTAGGAGATGACCTCTCAAGGTCTACTTTTTCTAACTATATCTTTTATATATATATATATATATATATATGTATATGAGGATGAGAGGCATTTTGAAATTTGAATTTTAAAATTTTGATATTTTTTAAATTTTTTAAAGTGATTTCTAATTTTAATCAAAATTAAATCAATAGATGATCTTCATGATGGACGGATAGGATTAAAGGTTTTACCATCTAAAAGTAAGAATAGACCTCCTCTGATATTAACTCTAAGCAAATTATCAAGTAAGGTACGTCTTTACTTTTGTTTGATAAAACTCTTCATTATCTATCGTTAATAATACATCCTATATTTAAGATTAAATCTAGATTTTAAATTAACAAAGCCAACTATATTGTAATAATGATTTTGTAAATTTTCATTTACCCTCTATTTTCATTTATTAATAGATTTTTATGTTAACTGAATCACATTAATATCCTGTTACACTTTAATATCCATTTTTATATGGTAATATCAGTTTTTTTTATTCGTAATGTTCTAGTTTTTTTAAAATTTAGTTTTAGTTTCAATTTCGCACTTCCTTGTTTTTATTTTAATGTTATTATTTTTTCTTATTTTAGTTTTAGTTTCAATTTTAAGCTTTCTTGTTTTTGTTTTAGCATTACTACTTTTTCCTGTTTTAGTTTTAATATTTAAGATTTTCACTATTTCCTCCATTATCTTTGTTCTTATAAGAAGCTGAATTACAATGACCTATGAAGTGATATAGAGTGTGTATTGTTGTAAAAAAAACTAGATTATCCTTTCTTCTCCTCTTCCACTCCCCACGGTTGAGGGGGAAAAAATGAAAAGGAGACAAAGAACAAGGAGGAGAGAAGTGTCGAGTGGGGATGGTGTGGGCGATGGGATGGGATTGTGGTGAGAGGGTCCTTCAGTGAGGGTTTGTCGACGACTGTGATGGGGTTGCTAGGATTTGGATTGGGATCTGTTGCCATGATCGTGAGGGCATGGGTGGGAGTGGAGGAGGGTGTTCGTGATGGAGAGGGCGGTGAGAGGGGAGTTTTGGGGGGTGTGGAGGGCAACGTCGGGGGAGGGCAATATCAATGTAAGAGCGGGCATGTAGTGTTAGAAATATCTTGTTTATTTTGATGATTACACCTGGATATATTTTCATAGAAATAAAAGGCTAAAGGATTTATATGTTGTAAATCTATGTACTCAGAAAAAGGATTGAAGAATGTAATTAAGTTATGTAAGATTTATTTTGTAAAAAGTCAAATATTTATAGAGTTTCATGAAGTATCAAAATCGACATACCGAAAGAAAATTCGGCATACCGATTCAGGAGAAAACGGCATACCGAAGAAGAAAACGGTATACTGAGTTAGGAGAAAACGGTATACCTATCGACATTCCGAATTCAAATAAGAAGAAACCAAATCGACATACCGAAGCAGGAGAAAACGACACTAACATCGAAATTACGGAAAAACTGAGGAGATAAAGATGAAGACAAAAACGACATACTGAGATGAAACGGCATACCGTTTCCGGAAAAATCGGTATCCCGAAATAATTTCGGCATACCGAATTGCCCGTCAAGTGCATACTGAAGATCAAAACGACATACCAGAGGTCAAAATGGCATACCGAAAGACTAGTCGTTAGTGACCGTTTTCTAGTCGTTAGACACATCTTTCGATGTTCTTGTGGCTATAAATAGGACTCGATAATGACACACCTCTACATACTTGTAATTCTATATTCTTTCTGTCATTTATTCTCCTCACGAGCGATATTGTAAAGCTATTGTTGTAATCGAGCTTTGTGAGAGGGAAGTCTCAAACTTGTAAAGCATCAGGCAAAAGCTCTAGCTTCTCGAGGATAAAGAAGTGGGAGGAGCAAGAGAGGAGTTGGTGGGACAACCAACAAGTAAGTTCTTGATTGTTTTAAGAATAAGGAAAAAAATCTCAAGAGGATCATGAGGAGTGGACTAGGCTGGGGTTGCCGAACCACTATAAATTGCTTGTGTTTTTCAATTTCTCTCATCCCTATCTTATGCATTTATTTTCTGTGCCATCAAGTGTATATGATAAGTATTAGTTGATTAAACACATTGCTTGTAATTTCTAATAATATTTAATATTGGGCAAGTAATATTAAAAACTAAGATTTTCTATTCACCCTCCTCTAGAGAAGCCTTTCGATCCTACATGTAGGACGACGTTGCGGGGTTTTGCAAGTGTGTCTATGTTTGTATGTGTGTATGGGAGGGAGGGGGTGGAGGGGAGATCTATGAGGGTCAGGAGAAGGTGATGGGAGGGGTGGAAGACGGACATTAGGAACTAACGAGAGGAGATGAGGATAGGCTAGCATTCGATAGGAGGGAACATAGGATGGCAGTGGCTACAAGCAGCAAGCGTCTGAGGTGGGGTATGCGAGTAGTTTTTTTTTCTATGAAAGGTAGTGAGGAGTAGATTTTAATAATAGGACGGTGAAAGGAATTTTGAAATTTGAATTTTAAAATTTTGATGGTTTTTTAAGTGATTTTTGGTTTTAATCAAAATCAAATCAATAGATGAGCTTCATAATAGTTGAATAGGATTAAAAACCTTACCATCTAAAAGTAAGGATGGACTTTTCCCTCAAATTAACTTATTTGAAGGAAGATTGATTTGGAACGTTAGATCTAAATCCAACAAACATAATTGAAACTTGAAGTGACACGGTTCTGGGAGTTAGTGACGCTTCTGATTTTTCAATCACTCTAATCTGCTAGTTGGTGTTGGGATCCGCTCGACGGAGGGATCTCCAATGGCATGTTGGTGTGCAGGTGTAGACAAGGAGGAAGGCGAGTTGACGTGTGGGTGGAGGTGATGGGGAAAGGCAAGGCAATGTGTCGGTGTGCAGGTGGAGGTGACGGAGGAGGATGAATTAGTGTCGAGGGGATGTCTAGGTGTAAGGTGATGGAGTCGATGTACGTTGGAGGGAAGCACTGGGCTAATGTAGGATTTAGGAGGGTAGAGTTGGTTTAAATGCATTTGATTTTTAAATTTTAAAAAAAAACTAAAAATCAAATTTACTTGATGTAAAAGAGATTTTAAATATTGGAGGAGCATATAGTAGATTCTCTCTCTCTCTCTCTATATATATATAGAGAGAGAGAGAGAGAGAAAGTATAGATCTATTACATGCTTCCTCAACATTTAAAATCACTTTTATATCCAGCAAATCTGGTTTGTGGTTTTTTTTTAAAATTCAAAATTCAAACAAAACAAAAATCTGGGCGGGGGGGGGGGGGGGGGGGGGGGGGGGGGGGGGGGGGGGGGGGGGGGGGGGGGGGGGGGGGGGGG
>JAMKQA010028692.1:0-21676 GCA_024699735.1 Posidonia australis
AAAATTAGGGTTATACAAATGACAAAAAGGTTACATAATCTGTGCCTTAGCCTACTTAAATACTAGAGCACCCAAATGGTCAAATGACCAAACAACCCTGAAACAAAAACATAATTCAAGACATATTTACAACACGTTCAATAAAATTGTAGTTATGGTAACTATATTTTCGATTAGATCTACTATAAGACGTAAATCCAACAGTTGAGAGATTTAGAGTCCTGTTATCTTAATTATGGGCAGACCTCATTATAAATTCAAATGACATAAGATAGAAATCCAATAGTTGAGAAATTTAGGGCTTTACTTATCTCAAGTAAGGATGGACATAAGTAAGGTCCTAATCTCACTTGTCCATCTTCATCTCAATAACTATCATTTAAGTGACAATAATTTAAGAGAATTACATTAAATAAAGAGATAGTTATGGTAACTATATTTTCCATTAGATCTATCATAAAATATAAATTCAACAGTTGAGAGATTTAAGACTCTATTATCTTAAGTAAGAGCAGACCTTTACATAAAATTCAAAAGATATACCCTTATTCATAAATTATCCATTTTCATATTTGCTAAAATTTAAAAAATTATATCCATAACTTTATCTACTCATAAAAGGCAGATATAATTTTTTTAGAAATATATTGTATCTATTTGCATCTTTAGTTGTAATCAAAGTCGTGTTGTACTTAATGTTTATGTTTATTATGATATTTGGCTATTGTAGTGTAGACGTTTGTCATCGACTTATGGCACCCATCATCATCTTCTTCTCTACACTATAGTCTACAAATACGAGAAATTATTTTTTGTCAAACGCATATCACAGATATGTGTCTGGCCAATGAGAGGCATCCACGTGGGCAAGGAGTAGCACTCTGGTGATTTATCTGCATGAAAAATAAACAAAAGGTAAAATATGCAAATAGTCTCTTTCCTTCCTTGTACTACATCATTGAGTGTTTTTTTTTCTCTTCTTAATTAGATTTTTTTTTTGACAGCACAAACCAACCCTTGAATTTTTTTTTGTAAATGATAGTAATTATATAAATAAAAACCTTAATGATGAGTATCACTGTCAAAAGAAAGTTTACAATATCTAGTGTCCAATCCTCATGACAATAACAAAATATTACAAGACAAGTCAATACCAGTATAATTGACTTAAAAGGTAGTCAAAAAAGTAGAATAAAAATAGTGAAGCATGGCAGCCATGATCCCTCAATGCTCCAACATTGTTAACAAGCATTGTCTTCCCATCTGCTCCATTTTGCATAAGGTTTTGGAAGATCTTGATCGGCCCTAGAAGGCTCAAAGTTAACATTTACTTGACCCTGAGAGCTATTGTAGGGTTCCCAGTTGAGCCACATGGATTAGAGGGCTGAGGATGTATGAGTTAGCTGCACCTTGACTAGAAGTCTCACGATCTAACCAAAAAATTGTTACGGATAGAATATGCAAAAATATTGAGGTAATATTCTGCCTATCTTTACAAAAGATAACTTCATTTCGATGCAACCAAAGACATCAAAAAATTGCTAGAACCAAAGTATTCTAGCCCACATTACACAACTAAAGAGCTAAAAAATGCTATAAAGAAAAGGTTTGATCTAGAGTTGTATTATGGAGATGGGAGTCGACATTACAAAGGAGGAAATCCCTAATGGCTCGTGAGACTACACAATGAAAGAAAATGTCAATGACAACTTCCTCTTGGTAGCCAAAAATTTCGCAATGAGGCATACCATGCCAACCTTTATTGAGTAGATTTACCTGGGTAAAAATTTTATCCTTGATTGCAAACCAAGTAAAAATTTTAATCTTAAGAGGAATTGCACATTTCCAAATGGAGGTCTTAAATAGTGAGCGAAGTCTCCTGTCATTAAGGATTTCATAGCAACTCTTAACTGTAAATGCATTGGATCGAGAGAGGGACAAAGTAATATAGTCTGCTACAATGGAAACATATATTGAGTTGATGATGCTACCAAGTTGAGATAGTAGCACTGGAGAGTAATTAGGGTTGGACTTAAATAAGCTAGCACCCAATAGAGGAAAAGAAGAAACCATCTTGGTCAGGGACCATTTTTTATATTTCACCAGATTAAATAGGTGTAGAAAAGTCAATTTCAATGGTGTCTGATCATACCATCCATTTTCCTAGAATAAAATGAACTGACCATTATGAGCTGAATACGTATTGAAATTGTTGATAATCAGAAAACTCAATTTTAACTCTTTCCAAAGAGGGGATGTATGATTCGAAGAAGTGTTTAAGATGGCACCAAGAGAATTATTTTTAAAATATCTGCTTCTGATTAGACGACACCACTTGATGTTCTCCGTACGAGCTAACAGGCTCCATAAAAGTTTGCACATGAGAGCAGAATTAAAGTTCTGAATGTTGACTATTCCTAGTCCATCATGTTGTTTTTTTATGCAAATATTCAGTTACCTAGCAAGATGATATGCCATGCAATCAATGGAGCTAGAGTTTCACAAAATGCCTTTGCAGATTTTATCTATTTCCTTTTCCACCCTAACAGAGAGGTGCAAGACAGATAAGTAATACGTAGGAATGGTTGAAAGTACAGAATTAAATAGTGTGAGATCCCCCCCTAAGGATAGATAGTGACTCTTCCATGAGTCAAGTCGAGCGTGTAACTTATCCAAAACAACCGTCTAGCTGTTAAATGAAGCTTGTTTGAAATTGAGTGGTAATCCAAGATAATTTATGGGTAAAGGAGCTTGGACACGTCCAAGAATAGAACTAAGTCTCATAGATAGGGTGCTAGGGATCTCAATGCTAGTAAGAGAAGACTAATGAAAGTTAATTTTTAGACTTGAGCTAACTTGAAAGCAGTAGAGTATTCTTTTAAGATTTATTATACCCATCTCAGAAGGTTCAATGAAAAGTAATTTATCGTCTACATACTGAATATTAAAAACCTATAGACCATTATAAGGAAATTGGATCTCAGTAATCAGGTTATTCTCCTTAAGGCATAGCATCCTATTAAGTATGTAAGTGACTAAAATGAATAATAAGTGAGACAAAGGATTCCCTTGTTAAGTCCATTGGAAGCACCAAAGTATCATTTGTGAGAGCCATTTACCAGCATAGAGAATTTTGTGGTAGAAATGCACATTTTAATCCAGAAAATCCGTTTGGGACCAAAGCCAAATTCAACTAACGTGTTCAACAAAATATCCCAATTTACATTAGCAAAAGCTTTTCCAAATCTAATTTAATCATTACTCCTTGAGACCTGGATGAATGAAGAAAGTGCAGTGTGTCTTGCATTAAAAGAAAGCAATCGTTATTGTTCCATCCTTTTAGAAAAGCACATTGAGAATCATCAATGAAGTTATTCAAAATGGGAGAGAGTTGAGATGCAAGGCATTTGGCAATGATCTTGTAGCTTCTATTGAGTAAAGTAATAGGACGGTTGTCTTGGACCGTCTCAGCACTTAGCTTCTTAGGAATCAGAACAATAAAAGTTTGGTTTATTTTTCTTAGGAAGTCATTATCTTGAGAAAGGAAGAAAGAGTGAAACACTTGGAGCAAGTCTTCCTTGATCAAATCCTAAAAATGATGGTAGAAACATTATAGGAACCCATCAGGTCTTGGGGATTTGTCTCCAGGCAAAGAGAAGACACTGTAAGATACTTAGGCTTCTCTAAAGGGGGTGAATAGAGAATTTTTAAGTTGTGATCCAATTTTAATTTTCTTCAGGAAGATTATAATTAAGAGGAAGATGCAATCACACAATGAAGATAAACAACAATAGAAAGTGCTCAACGATTTATAGTGGTTCTATCAACCCCGGCCTAGTCCACTCCTTAAGTTTCCCTATCACACTCCAAATTTTCCACAATAATTTAAAACAATTAAATTACAGGGAAATTAAAGCCAAACAGTAAATATCTTACTACTAGGAACCTATGTGTGTGGCTAGCAGACTCTAGACTATATGCACTACGCTACACGTCTGCATGCCTGCACTTGCAAACCAAAACACGAGGAAAAAACGTTTGAGTGACAAAAGTCACCCAGTACGCACCCCAAGGAAAACCATGGAAAACAAAACTATAATCGATTTTCCTTTTTAAATTCATTTCGCAAATCATTTCTCAAAATCTCGTAAACCAGGCCCACACCGGCCAAAACCACAAACCAGGGCTCTACTAGCCCAAAGCCACAAGCAAAGGCCCTCAATGGCCAAAACCACACACAGTTAGTCGGGAAGTCCGGCGCCAGGCAACCAAACTCTGGCCACAGGTAGTCCGCTGATGAGCGACCACAGCGTTCTGCATTGCCACGATGACGGCCACCCTGTGCAGGAGCATTCATCGTCCTGTGATTGCCCTCTCTCAGGAGAACCCTCAAAAGCCAACCCCTCCCAAGGAAGGTTGTCCTGTCTTTCAGGACGCTACCAACTACGGGGCCCGTGTCCCACCCGCACTGGCCACCACAGGGTACGCCTCCTCACGGCGTCCTCCACACACGGTGCTCAGGAGGGAGTATCATACCTCCACACCCGACAACACCCGAGCCTTAGTGCTCACAGCGGCAGTAGGAGTATCATACCTCCCCATCATGCCACAAGACACCTCAACTCGCGGACCACAACCCTAGCCTCGAGACGACAGTTAAGGACTCTCGTACCTTTTGGACTTGACGCCCTCAGCCTCAGGTATCTCGGCCCCTAACCTCAACCAGGGAGTTGCGCCCAACCACCCGAGAATGTCGTCACATTCCCTAGTCCCAACGCCACTGTCCCACACTGCCTCGGCCTGCACAAAGAAAACTAGGAAAACATTTTCCAAAACAGGCCAACCATTTCCTTGAAATCCATTTCCAAAACCATTTTCATATCTTTTGAAAATTCTTCCAAAACCTCGGCAAAGCGACGCGTCAGGTGTCCCAGGGGACCACCACTAACGGCCCACAATCCCATCTTATAGGGACAAAACACGGCAATCCAGAAAGCCCTCGGAAAATGTATTTTTATAAACTCATTTGGGCCCAGAATCCTCATGTCGAAAACAGGTTCGGTATACCGAAAGTCCTTGATTCGGTAGATCGGTCTGAATCGGTCAACCGAATCGGGTCAACGGTCAACACTCAAGCCAAATTCGATATACCGAAGCTGGTTTGGTCGACCAAAATCTCCTTATTCGGGCGACCGTCCAAAATCAAACGACCGAATTCCGACTAAAGGACCTAAACTAATAGAAAAATGGTATGCCGAACGGAATCGGTATACCAAAATCCACTGATTCAGTATACCATTTCCATTTCGGTATGTCGAATTCTACGAAACCAGAAAATGACCCAAACCCTATCGTTCGGGATCGTCCGAAATGGGACCTCCGATCGGACCCTCTAAACAAGCACCAAAAATCTTGCATAAAACATATGGTGTAGAACCTCGAGTCTACTCCAAAACCCAACAAACAAAACTAAAATCCATTCACCATGCATCATGATATTAAATCACAAAAGTTGAAGGGTCAGAAGGACCCAAAACGCACCAACCATCATAAATGCCAATAAATTCTCGTAAAATCACAATAAATTCTAGGAAAGTAAATTTACCTAGATTCCATGCAATTCTAGCATTTTCTACAAATTTCATGCTCTCTGTTACATGAGGTGGAGATGCGTACTTGAAAATGCCTTCGGTGATCTCCAACCGATCCACGACGAACTCCGACGACCTTGGCCACACCACGACCCCAAGGACACTCCACCCAAGCTCCACGTGCCACCCAAGCCACCACAGTCCTCTACTTCACTCCCTCAATCTCTCTCTCTTTCTCAGCGCGTAACAGGGGAGGCGAGTGGAAGGAGAAGGGGAAAGGAGAAAAGGCGAAGAAGGAGGAGTGGGGAGGAAGGGAAAGAAGGGTGGGGAAGGGAGAAATGCGCGTCGGGGTGGAGAAGGAAAGAAGAAGAATGAAGATGAAAACGGTGATGAGCGACGGAAGAGTGCAGTGCGGCATATAAAGCCTGCACCCGCAGTAGCTGGGAACGTGCACACCTGCACATCTCAGCCACCGGCACACTGCAAGAGCAACCAACCACAGCCAACGGCCCACAAACGCGGGCCCCACGTGGACCCCACGCGGACCCACACCCGGGCCCCACACGCATAGTGCCACAATGCACAGTGCCAAACCACTCACAAGGACACGCAAACAGAAGTCGGCCCACGAGGCCCAAGCCCAAAAGCACATAACCACACAATGGGCTTCGAAACCGTAACACCCGTCTAGGAATAAAATTCATAAAATGTAAATAATTACAAAATAAATTTTACGGGTATTACATTCCAACTTGAGATTTTCCCTTTTACTTAATATCAAAAGTTTACAAGTAACAAATACCTTACTTGTGCTACAACCGGCGATCTCTTCTCCCACTTGGAGAAGAACTCAACTCAACTTGATTACAACAGTAGCTCTTACAATACTCTTATGATCTCCCAACACTTGCCAAGCTTGATGCAATGAGCAAGGAAGCTTAAGATGGCTAGGGAGGATACAAAGGATGGGATTTTAGCTCAAGGCTTGCAACACTAGTAGTATGATAGTTGTGAATGCTTTTTTGTGTTTTCTCTAAGGTGTCATTAGACCAAGATTTATAGTGTTAAGCTTAGCTCTAATTGTGTCTAACGACTAGAAAATCTTTTACCAAGTGATAGAAGATTCGGTGCGTCGAAATTCTTTGGTCGATTGAAATCTGCAACGGTCGAGTAATTCAGTATGTTGGATAAATTCGGTTGACCGAAAACTGTTTTAGCATTGCCCGTTCAGATACAGTTAGCCATTAACCCTAATTTTATATTTATTTATATTTTCGGTATGCTGAAGGAATTCGATATGTCGTTTTAGGACTCAGCTCAATATTTTTTTCTTCAATGTTTTTAAGGGTATTCTATTGTATATTCCTATTTTTCTAGGATGATGACTTATGATGGGAGATTATTACATTCCAAGAAATTACATCAAGAAAAGATAAAGAATCACATCAATTCATGTAATACAATGAAAATGACAATTTTACCCCTTAAGTCCTTCATTCGCCTTTCTTCATATCTTCTAGCTCTTTTCTCTTGAGTATGCCTTGTGTGCTTTGTATGGCTTATCTTGTATGCCTTGTCTTGTTTCTTCATGTCTGTCCTTGAGAGCATTCTTACACGATTGAAAATATTTATAAAGTCCATATTGTTATCATCAAAATAAATAAATAATATCATTTTTCCAACAGACACTGTCCTTTATTTCTCTTTTCGAAAAGGGACCTTCAATGGAGTAAGCATTAGGCACCTAGTTTGGAAGAAGCGCATCCTAATCTAGGAGAAAAGTGGATAGAGGGGTTTGTTGAAGAGAGCTAGGAAGTAATCTCCAATCACATTCCTAATAGCATCTAATGATTTAGAATGGGCTTCTATAATGAGGGATGATATGGAGTTCCTCCTCCTCCTGGCACAACTTGTTTTGTGAAAGAAAGATGTGTTAAGATCTCCCTTCTTAAGCCATTATGTTCGAGACTTTTGCCTCCAATAAATTTCCTAACTTTATGGATAAGGAGATGTTCAACTCACAAGTCTTGTTTCAGCTGCAATTGGCCTGAGGAGAGTGGGCAAATCTCAGCTTGTCTATTTAGAGTTTGGACCAAATTCTCAGTCTCTGAGAGCCTAGCTAGATGTGTGTCTTGGTGAGAAAGAAGAAAAGCTTTAATAGAGAGTTTGGTGGCTTTGAGTTTATGAGCAAACCTAGCAATGGGGTCTGCAGCAGGAGAGGTGTGATTCCAACAGACTCTAACAGTATTATCAAAACAATCTTTCAAGAGCCAGGATCTATAGAATTAGAAAGGAAAAGGACCCTATCTAGGTGGTTTAGTGTCATGACAGATGGATATATGATCAGAAACAATTCTAGCTTTACCTGAATAGGCAATACAAACATACTAGGACTCCTAATTTGGAGAGACAAGGAAATGATCTAGTTTTACTAAATTTCCTCGTCTTGAAAATTGGACCGTGTATATGAGAAGTTATTGGGGGTAGGTCTAATCAATTAGCTTTAGCAATGATGTTATTAAAATTTGTCATCAATGGGGTACAGAAAGACCCATTGGACCATGCATAGGAGAATCTAATGATATTGAAGTTCCCACCAATGACCCAATTTTCCCTAGAAAAAGTTTGAATGTGCCTAAGTTCAACAAGAAATTGAAGCTTAAATAGGATTGAGCACGAGCCTTAAACCCCAATGAGCCACTATTCAAAGGAATTAGCATGGCTTCAGAATTTGATGGAAATCGAGAAGGAATCATAAAAAAGCTCCATCTAAGAGGATAAAGAATCATCCTAGTCCATCAGAATGCCCCTGCTAGGACCTGGGAGGGAAGAGAGGCCTAGTAGTTTAGCTTGCCTCGACCAATGTTGCACATAGTGGTATTGGAAGATGACTTCGCTATGATTTCAGGAATGATGAGGAAGTCTACCTTATTCATACGAACTAGGTTTCTAAGCTCCCGACGCTTAGTACTACTACCCAACTCATGAATATTCCATGTTAAAATAATCGTAGTCAAGATTTTAGATAAGTAGATCTATAATCTGTAGAAGGCTAATAGTGTAGAGCTTGAAAGAGCTCCACACATTTCTTGTCACAGTCTAAAGTAGTAGGAGGGAGGTTGTGTTGGGACTTAATAGTATCGAGAAGCTATTTGGCTTCCATACTATTGTTAATTAAAATGCTTATATTTGAACAAAAGTTCATAAAGTCATTAAAGGAATCACATCTAAGTATGCCATCTAACAAAGGATGATTGCAGGCTGAGTCCTTAAAGATGAGAGAAGGAGGGGATGAAGCACAAAATGAATTGCAAGGTTCAACCCTCGTCCTTCAGATTATGGGGGAATAACATAAGGAGGGAGTCTTATGAGTATCTTTCGCAACCTTAACAAAACTAGTGTAGCCAGCTTTAGAGTGATGTTCTTCAGATGTAGCAGGGGCCACACCACCAGCCAAACCTTCCTCTTTTGGATTAGAAATTTCAAATTCTAGATCATCTAGGGTAGCTAGAAGGGCTTTAACTCAAGCTTTCTTGAATTTAATGTCCATAGATTTTAGATATGAGGAAGTAATCAGGGAGTCCTTGTCCTTAGCATTGGGAAGAAAAGATTCTTTCCTTGTCATGGCATCAAGACTAACATTAGAGGTAGCTTGTTTTGAAATTTGTTGTGATGAACTAGGGGCCTTATCTTTGCTATAGAGGGAAGTCGAAGATTGAGGTGGGAGGGAGCTAGCATGAGGACCTTTTACCACCATCGAAGAACCCACCTTCCTAGAAAAGGCCTAGATAGGATCCTAGTGTTAGCAAACAAAGGTGGGTATTTGATGGAGGGTTTAGGAACAATGTTGTGTGTGGCTTCCTAACTCGAGTGCTCCTCACTAGTCAGACTGCGAGTTCAAACATTATAAGCAGGCATGTTGTTTTTGAAAGCTGGGAAGCCACCAAAGTCAGCTCTACCAACATGGCACTCCCTACGACTTCCACTATTGCAGAGAGACTTCCCAAAGCACCAGAAGAACCCATAGAAAAAGATGTAGAAGGAGGACCAAATTTCTATACTAGAACGCAAATATCCAAAACCCGGTTGAACCAGATAGGGTAGACCTTCCTAAGGTACAAGAAATGAAGTAGACTTGGCATCTCCCTGCCAAGGAGCTTAATCTTAACACTAGCATAGCCAAGTCATTGCTCGTGTCTACTTCTAGTAACTCAACAAAGTTGGAAACCATATTACAAAACAGGTTGACACTCCACAGGTGATACAGAATATGCTTCAAGTGGACCCAAAGGCCTTCATCTTCCATCATATGAATAGAGCTAATGTTAGCATTCCAGGGAGCCAAAAAGAGCCTAATACTAGAGGAAGTGGACCATTTCAATTTTAAAGTCTCGTCCCAAAGAGATAGCGTGAGAAACTTAATGACGAACTTTGACTCTGAATATCAACCATTTGTCATGCTGTGGCCAATGAGAGAGTAAAAGAGAGGCAAGCTCCTTTGTAGAAATATTGTGGTAAATTGTGTTAATCGCTGCACAGGTAAATAGGTAATCCAATCAGTTGTGTATTTCATCCAAGGGTGGTAAAACTATGGGTTGGTGGGGAGAGAAGCCAACCATTAAATGCTTCGAGGGAGGGGTGGGTGGGAGTAAAGGAGAAAGATTAAGAGGTTCTGAGAGCGAAGGTCGCTAGGAGGAAGATGAGGCCTTAAAAAATTTATAGATCCCAACCGAGTGAGAAGGAGATTTACAACGAAAGCAGACTCCTTTAAGCCTACAACGATTTCTTAGATGCCCACACAATCGACATTTAAAGCACCTGCTAATGCAAGTAAAAAGGCGAGTTAATTCAGATATGGTATGGATGCTTGACAAGAATCCAATCGCCACTAGAGATATGAGTTAGGTGTCCCAACAGAAAAAGGTTGCCAGTTGCGTGGCAAGGGACTTCATTTCCAAGGATATCCGATTGGCAAAGATTTTGATTTGATGCACTTGCCAAGGTAAGAACCGATACCCAAGGCGGTTACAAGTCAAAGTGATGTAGGGCTCCACCAAAATCATCTAGGGTTTAGAGAGGAGGTGACATTGATTAGGCTTCCCAAGGCGGGAACCTCGATACCCAAAAGGAAATGGTTTTTTTAGAGCAAGCGTGTCTTTAGCAATAAATGCATAGGATTTTGAGCCCCCACAAATCTTCCCAGATCTAACATTACAAGAGGTGCCTAACAAAAGGCTGCCTTGGCCATTATTGAAGGGCTTTGAATGGATACAATATAATCTATTTGAAGCAATGATGCGATTGAAGGAGCCACTGGTGCGAGGTGCTGACACTGTTGTGATTGAGGAATCCCAAAGGACAACCTCCCTTCTTAGAAGGGTGGGGACCTTAGCAGCTGGGGTCACTTCAAGACTGCCCACCAAACCAATAGAACCAGACTAAGGACTACCATCTCCGTAATGGGAGTCCTTCTTAACTGGCAAAATAGTCTTAGACGTAGGCAACAAAGGTGAACTTGATTCCTAATAAGTGTCTGGAATAGCCAAATTATAAGCATTGTTAGCCTCACAAATAGGTAAGTTTTCCACTGATTCTAGCACAATAGAAGAAAAGCAAGGTTCCTTAAGATATGAGATTGAGGTAGGCAAACCTATGGTCCCAAAGGTTGGGGCATCTAGGGTACCCAATCCCCTTACAAGATGCAAGTTGTCTTCAGGGGAACCCACAAAAAATATTTGAATCGACAACAAACTATCTATGTCAGAGGACCCTGGAGCGGAAGGGGGCTCCTCCACCTTAAACACACAATCACCACCCTTCAGACAAGAAAGGAGCTAAGGAGAAAGAGATGCCGCCGAAGACTTCTGTTGGTAGCCTGAAAGAGAAAGAGAAATCCCCATTCTCTCTTCTCCTACGAAGGGAAACTCTTCATCAGAAAAGAAAAGTGGAAAAGGAGATCTTGCGGTATTCATAGATAAGATGGAAGGAGAAGGCCATCAATAATAAGGCAAGCAAGAAGAAGAGGGAGAAGAGGAAGATAGGTTATTGGGGAACCAGATAGGAAGGAGGGATCCACCGACCTCTGGGGAGGCTGGATCAACTCAAGCCCCTGATGAGACTTGGTGTAAGCATCCAATGTTGGATCTAGCGAGACTCCTTCACCATTGCACGCATCGACGACAGTAAATTAAGAAGTCGGTTACAAAATAACCAACCCTCAATCCTTTGAACTAGCAAAGCTAGGAATTAAAAAGGGAGTGGTACTTTGTATTATATATATTATTAAATATAATAAAAAATTATTAAAAAAAATAAAAATGTTTTATAGAAACAACATATTGTCTTCTTTTTCTTTTTCTATGAAGTCTCAAAAAATATAACAATTAAAACATAGATATTTACAAAAGAATTTTTCAAAAATAATTTTAATTTTCACAAAAGTCCCAAAACGTGAGATTTGTTTAAAAATATTGCATTGTAGTCTTAATTTTTTTTAAATTTGCATGATACTAAAGGTGTAATAAAATTTGAATTTAAATAGAATAGATAATTTACATTAATTTTTTACTTTATAAATAATTAGTTATAATAAGATTTTTTTTTTAACAAAGGGAAGCAACTGTCCCTGCTTATACCCAACTCACCTTTCCTTTGTGCTTTTCCGAACCATGTGTAATGCTACTTCATCTTTCATATGACCATTCTTCAAGAAGCCTTCAAAACACAATGGGAACATAATTAGAACAACCCATAACGACACATCAACACTCTATTCTTTTACTCCAAAGAGGTGTGGCAATTAACTCGTTTACCCTCAGGTTGAAACATCTAAAGATCCATCATTGATTTAAAGGTGCTCGCAGAACAAACAAGTAGTTGAATTAGTTAGAACATTAATACATTATAATTCCATAATCTCCACCAATTAGTGTTAGATCATAGTGCCATGAACTTGTTACTATATTAAAAACATACATAAGTGATGGTTATTTACCTTTTTGGCCCAAATTTTTTATGATAGGTCCACCAATGGAATCAAGTCTAAATTGGGTAATATAGAGATAAATATGATAGTCAAGATAACATGTACGTAATATTGTATATTGATGAGTTAAAAAAAATTATACATTGAGAATACCAAAACAAAATGTCCCCTAGAATTTCTAATACACATGTGCTGATAAAGATACAGAAAGGAGAGAAATCTAATGGTTGGCTCACTACAATGTGTTGATTCTGGTCCTTTATAAAGAGTGCAATGTTTGTTACAAAAGAATGCTCTAGAAGCATAAAAACATACATGTATATGTACTCAATACATTAAAGTATATACACAATCCAATACACCCCTCAAACTTATGACCAAGGAAAGCTAAGGATGTGGAGTTTGTCACAAAATTTCTAAAACTTGTTTGTGGATAATCCTTTTGTGAAAATGTTAGCAATTTGATCTGTGGTTGTAAGAAATCGAACGTCGAGCTCTCTCCAAGTGACCATATCTTGAACAAAATGGAGGTTGATTTCGACATGTTTCATGTGTGCATGGAATGATGGATTTACTATGAAATATGTGGTGTTTAGATTGTCACAATAAAGGATAGGAGGGTAGGAAGGATGTGCACCTAGCTCAACCAGAAGAGAGCATATCTATTTGAGCTCGACAGTAGTGCTTACAATTACCACGATACTCCGCTTTGGTAGAAGGCCACACAACACTACCTTTTGTTTTTTTAGAGGACTAGGAGATCAAGTTTGTCCTGTGAAACATGTCGTAGCCACTAGTAGAACGGCAATCTAGATGGCAACCACCCTAGTCAACATTAGAGTATGCAAAAAGCTGAGAAGAGTGGTGGCATCTGAAACAAAGACCAGGAGAGGGAGTATGTTTAATGTATCGAAGCATACACTTGGTAGCGAACCAATTAGAAGTAGTAGGGGCATGCATTTATTGGTAGGCATGATTCACAACATAGGAGAGGTTGAGATGTGTGGTCATGAGATATTGGAGGGTGGCCACCATGCTACGATATTCATGAGGATCAACCATGGCTAAGGTAGAGGTTGGCTGAGGAGACTTGTGAGAGACAATAGGAGTGCAAACAAGTTCGATGCTATCTAATTTCAACCAAGAGTAGGACTGTAAGTGGATTAGGTATCACTAGTTAACCCGACTCCATCTGACCCATTAGGAACGGGTTAGGGTAGAAATTTTGTATATCTATTCACTAGTTAACCTGTTACCTGCTAACCCATCTATTTAATTGGTTAAGGTTTGAGTAGTATACTAAGAGTAACCTGTTAACCCGTTACTTGGGGGTGAATTAGTAATTTTACACTAACCTTAAATCCCTAAACATCTTATGTATAAAAGTTACTCACCTCAACCCTCACTCCTCACTTCCTCCACCTTGACATTTCACTCCCTTCCTCCCAAGTTGTGTGGGTGCAGCTGTGCCCTAGCAAATCCACCAAGTCCTTCCACCCAACCGTACTTCTTCATAGCCTCCCTTCCTCCCAACCACACTTCTAGCATGGCAAGTTAGCAAACTCCACAACAAGCAGAAGCTAGCCGCCAGCCAGCCACCACTCCACCAGCCATCCATCCTCCCAACTGCACTTCTGATACAATGAGTTAACGATCATCCATAAATCTCTTGTCGTTCGACTACCAAGTTTGCAAGCTTCTCTTCCTCCCAATTGCACTTCTGATACAATGAGTTAATGATCACCCACAAATCTCTTGTCGTTCGACTGCCAAGTTTGCAAGCTTCCCTTCCTCCCAACCGCACTTCTGATACAACAAGTTGGTGATCTCCACATCAAGCAACAACCAGTCACCCGCCAACCACCACTGCACTAGCTACCCTTCCTCCCAACCGCATTTCTACATGCTGTTAGTTGTATAATACTATTGGAATTTATTCTGTGCGAAAGGCTAGTAAGTATCAAAAATCAAAAGCTTTCTAGTATACCAATGGAAGTGTTGAAGTTTTTTTATGTAAAAATTTTCCTTTATGAATGTTGATTTTTAGTAACATGTCCTTGTAAGATCATGCAACCTTCTTCATATGTGTTGCCCAAAAGTAAGAAAAGGAGCACAGTAGAAAAGAAAAAATGTTTCATGAGGCCTTCCATTTTATGATATAACTATTGACTTTTACAAACTAAAAGAATGTGGTTTTTGTTTATTTCTACTTTGAATCCATTTGATACCAACTCATACAATATTTATGATATAAGTGTAGATTTAACAATAAAAAAATTCACCTATTTCACCCATCAACCCTACTCATCATTCATTACTGTAATAGATAGTGGATAAGTAAGACGGGTATTTACTAGACCCATTATCCATTTGGAAAGAATGGATTAGGATTAGGGTAGACCTTAAATCTGACCTAACCCAACTCATTTACACCCCTAACCAAGAGAACAGATTCATCATGTTTTTATGTTGTGACAAAAGGATACAATGAGGCTAAGGCACAATTTCCATGCCAAGAAAGAAGTGTAAAGAGCCAAGATCCTTGCCAACAAAGGTGGCAATTAGTTTCACAACAACATCCAAGTGAGAAGAGGTATTGCTAGTAAGTATAATGTAATAGCATGTATGAGGTAACCAAGCCATGATGATAAATAAATAAAGAGGTATCATTTTTTGAACCATAGAAACCCAAACTTTGAAGGTGAGATGAGAGTCGATGGAATCGGGCCCATGGAGCCTGTTTAAGCCCATATACAGACTAATGCAGGCGACAAACATGTGATGGCATGTAAGGATGAACAATGCATGGAGGTTGAACCATATACACTTCTTCCAAGAGATGACCATAAAGAAATACATTTTGGACGTCAAGTTGCTTGAGAGTCCAATTGTTTGAAATCCATAGAGAGAACAAGGCGTATGATTGTTGATTTGACAACTAGATTGAAGGTTTCTGTTAAGTTGATACCTAGATGTTGATGGTATCCCTTAGCTACTAAATGAGCTTTGTGTCATTATACAGAGCTATCAACATTTGTCTTGAAGTGGAATACCCATTTGCAGCCAACACTTGTGTGACCAGTTGGGGGTGGAATTAGAGACTAGGTTTGGTTCTTCAGGAGACTACAGAATTCATCAACCATAGCTGCATGCCACTCATGGACCTTTATTGCCTAGGAAAGACATTTTTGCTCTATAAGAGTAGGTGAAGTAATACACATGAGAGCATATTTCATAGATAGCTTGTGAGTCCCATTCCTTGGCCATTTTGTGGCATTAATAGGGGTGAAGAGCATAAGACAAGTTGGTGAGGTGTGTGGCTTGTAGATCAAGTGGGTAGAAAGTTAATGAGAAAAGCTATTGTGGCAAGGGAGAAGTGCCAGAAACAAAGGGAATTGATATGTGGCCATTAAGGAGTGCCCCAATTCAACTAAATGCCATTGACATCTCTCAATCACCCCAATTTGTTCATGGGAGTGGGGACAAGTGATATGACGCATAATTCCATTTGTTACTAAGATAAGAATGAAGGAATTGAAATTCTCCACCACCATTAGTTTGAACAGACATGACTTTCAAGGAAAATTGATGTTCTATCATTAGATGAAATGATTTGAATACAGATGATCTGACTTTAATTTTAATGGAAAGAACCAAATATAGTTGGAGTAATCATCTAAAATGGAGAGATATTAACGGTGACCATTAGATGACACCATGAGTAATCATCTAAAATGGAGTAGTCCAAGAAAGTGTTTGGGTGGCAAGAAGGGTTGACGCAAGTGCACGACATGAGGTGGAGGAAGAGCCTGGAATTGGATAGAGACCACTGCTACGTGGTTCAATGAGAAGAGTCCTCCACATAATGAGATGCTTTACAATAAGATGATTGATGTCAATTTTAATATACCATAAGTGTACGACATATTATGTAGTACGAATGTAAGTACGGATCGATACTATAGAGAATAGAGTTATCAACACAAATTTAATTATCAATTAATGAGGGATTAAGAAGATGTATTAGAGTTATTGGATTAGAATGATGAATTGAAAGTTTATTGATTTTAAACACTTAAAGAACTTTCAAAATAAAAGAGAACTCAAGTTTTCGAATCCATTTGTGTAAATTAAAAGATGCACAATTAAATCTACTCTCTCTCTCTCTCTCTCTTGATCTTAATAATTGAATTCAATAGTTTATCCCAACAAGCATAGTCTATGTGTAATGCACCATAGAATATCAAATAATGAATAAAAACACAAATCAAATTTAATTAAATGATGTAGAATAGAACTATGATTATACACATGATCCCTAATTATTTTTCCCTAAGCATAAATTAAAAAGAGTTAATCAATATTAGTATATCAAAGATTATCGATATAATACAGATTTACACAATATACATCTAATTTATGTAACCATAGCTTTAAAACATGAGAGAAAAGAAAGAGATCTAATTATGATACCTAAAATTACATGAACTTTATTTAAACCCTACATCTAGATATTAGTTACTCATGGATAAAAAGGGACGCATGAAATCAAAAGCAATATTGGAAACACAAGACATAATTGAAAGAAAAATAATCTTATTAATAGAAATCTTGAAATTACAAATCTTCAACCTTTTGTTGATCTTCAAAATCAAAAGTAGTAGAGAGAAGTTTTCCTTCGAGGAAGGGAGGTCTCCTTCTCTCAACAATTATTAATCTTTCATAGACTTATAAGGTCAATCCTCATTTGGAAACAAATCCTCGAATATCTAAATTCAAAATACAAATTTAAAAAGATTACAATTACTTCAACAAAAATGACAGTCTTTTCAAAATAAAAATATCAAACACTCGTGCCTCAGAGGTGCCCAAATAGGTTCTGAATGCCTAAGAGGCATCAATACAAATGTCATTCATTTTATCATCCTTTTTTTGAAGCTCCTTTGACCGTAAAAATTTGTATTTGCGTCATTGAATGGAAATTCATATCCTTGTTGAAATAACTCTCCAAAATATCTTTTCTTTTTCTATTTTTGCTTCAAATAAATAGATATCTTTGACTGATCTAATGCAAGTTTGGTAGATTTAAATTTATTTTGCGCTTTTTATTCTTCTTTCCTCCTTTTTCTTAATTCCTTCCAAATCCCCAGGTTCCTACACTATTTACACAAAATACCTCGAGTAAAGTTATTTATATATAAAATAGATAAATATGAGATATAAAATATGTAACAATAATGTACTCATCAATGATTGCAATGATCGTCACTCACCTAGTAATTCACATAAATAGTTTTTTCATCACATTACTGAATCCAAAACTCATAATTAAATTTATCTTAACATTAAAAATTACACTTAATAGCATATCTATCCAAGACCCTTGATGTGTAGCAGAGTGACCGCTCTAAATGCATTAGCAAGAATTCTAACTTCTAATCTATACTTGAAAAACACAAATCAAACATACATAAGTGACTACTAAAAAGGTCACTCAACACACACCTACTAAAAGCACAAAATCTAAAGTAGTTCAAAGAAGAACTGAATTCTACAGAACAACTTGAAACTACACCAAAATGCATTGGTGGAACGCATAGACAAGACGCACCACCTTAACGCGTGAAAATCACAAAATCTGAATAAGAAAACCTACTGAAAAGTCTCTAAAATTGGTAATCATGCACAACTAAATCCATGTATCAAAAATATTGATGTCACTAGTATAAAACCTTTGAAGTCATGATACATACTAGTCATACAGTCGCACATCAGAAAACAATATTAAATTCTCTGGAATCACAACATAAGCACAAACCTATCAAAAATTCACACACAAAACACATGTCTAAAACATGTGAGTCCAATGCTCCAAATGTACTATCGATCCTCTGCTTGTAATTTGCCCCAAAGTCCACTCATACAACACAGTACAGTATACCAAAACTAAACTAGAAGCATGCATGTAAAACTATAAAATATGCACCTCAAAGCCATACCACTCTATCTTTCAAAAACAAGGTACATTATGTTTCTCATATATATAAGCCACAATGACCAAGCCACAGAATCCATGATGCATCTTATCATAAAAGTATACATCCAAAACTCAATATCAACAATAATCCTCATTAGAAGCTCTCTTGCAAGGAACTCTCTTGTTCTAGGTCATACCGCTGAAGAACCTTCATCACTATCCACCATAGGATGTCACAAGAAGTGAGACTTATGCATATCATGCTTTGGCAACACCACAAAGTATGCCCATCAGCATCCTAAGTCTCAATGCCTAGGCCACCCAAAGTATCATAGCTCCTAACCCTACCAGCATCGAACACTCGTACCTCAACCTTAGTCATCTTGGTCTTCCAACCTCAACCTTGGCTCTCTTGCTTCACAATAAAAGAAACAAAAATTCTTTAAAACTCTTTTTATCATTTTTCAAATCACTTTGAAGGAAAATGATTAAAACTTATAAACTAAAACCAAATCTACACACCAATACAATAAGCCATACGTGCTATAGAAATGCCCCACAAGTACATTAGTGTTCCAGAGCATTTTGTTCAACAATGTAGACATCCCAATTTTGCAGGACGAGGGTCTGGTGGCTGAGCTCAAACCCTTTTCAGGCCCATTTAAGCTCATTTGGTCCATTTGGACTCACTTGGGCCCACAAGGCCCATTTAAGCCCAATTAACTCCTTCAAGGCCCATTTAAGCTCATTGAACCCAAAAGCCCACTTAGGCCCATGGAAGCCCATCAAATCCACCAAGGCCCATTAAGGCCCACTTGGGCCCATGAGAGCCCACAAAGCCCACATAGGCCCATGGAGGCCCATGAAGCTCACAAGGCCCATATAAGCCCTTTGAGCCCATGAAGCCCACAAAGGCCCGCCATGGCTCAGTCCACATCTTCTCCAATCTATATTTTCACCTATTGCTACCAAAACCAAACCCAACACCATATGCATTTTTCTACCATCTTCATTTACCAAAGTTTTCCTATCAAAATATTCAAATATTTCACCTATCTTCCTTACCTACTGATTGAACCCATATTCTGCACCAAACCTCATGAATTCAGCCTCACCATTCCTCCTCACTAAACCCACCTCGTTCAGCCCATTTCCTCATCGGTCCAGCATCAACCAGAAGCTTCCAAGGCAGCTCAGCCACTGGATCAACCACCAACAGACCTTTGGATGGGCGTCCATCATGTTGGCATCTGGAGGAACGATTGGGGGACAGTCGTTGGAGCATGTCGGGGCTTTTAGGAGCACAGCTGTGGAGTCTGTTAGTGGTCTGGTGGGTTGTTATGTGGGTTTCACCTGTTGGGTTCACCTATATAAAGAGCAGAAGCCAGCCGTTCACAAGGTTAGACAATTCAGAGTGCATCCAGAGCTTTCCAGCATTTAGAGCGAGAGAGAGAGAGAACTAGAGTGCCAGAGCTTGAAGCAGAGGAGGGGAGCCAGTCGCCGTTCCAGAGCTCCGGCGAGTCCACTCCAGCCAGGTACACACCCCTGATCACTCTATTTGTCTGAATTGTAGATTTCTAGGTTCTCCTCCCCTTCCTGGAGCGTTTTCAAGGGATCCAGAGCGATCCCTTGGCCTCTGGAGTCTCCCCGTGCCCCACTGTCGCCAGATTCCGACGACAGAGGTGGGGCGGCAATCCAAGAAGTTTCCTGGATCCCCGAGCCTTCTCCTCTCCTCCTCTGGTCTCCCTCGAGCTCTCCGTGCCCCGCCGTGCCGCTCCATCGCTCCCAGCAGTCCGCGAGAAGATCGCCGGAGAACGCCTGCAGTAGCCGCCGTCGCTGGAGAAGAAGACTCTGTCCGAGCCTATACACCACTCCGAGCTACACCGAGATGAACCAGCCCTACGGTGACCTTCCTCAGCCTCCCGCAAGTGCGCCAGAACCTCTGGATCCATGCCGCGAGCCCCCGATCGTCCCAGCCACGCCACTCGCCGGAGGAAGCCGCGGCGGTGACGGTCAGGCCGCCACCTCGCTCCATCAGCCCCCGCGCCGCTCCGGAGTAGCCCTGATGCCTCCCTCAGCCCTCCAGAAGCTCCAGATCGCCGCGCCGCAGCCCCAGCAGGTGCCCTTCTTCCCCGCGGTTGTCGTCGGAGCAGCCCGACGGCGAGCGAGGTGGGAGAGACGTTTCAACCGTTTGAGGTCGCATCCAAACCGTTGGATGTCCGCCACTCGTCCCCTTCTTGCTTCCTGTGGGGTCTGATCAGAGATCAGACCCCGGGAGTCTCCCCCTTTTCTTCCTCTGATGGCCGCCGCCGGCGAGCTCCATCGCCGGCAACCGTCGACCCTCTTTTTCATTTTTAAAAACATTTAAACTTTTAATTTGAATAAAATCTGGAGTTTATGCTTTTTCTTGCAAATAGGTTCTTCTGGAATTACTTTATGGTCCTTTTATTGCATATAGGTCCTACACTCATTTTTCTAAAATATTTCGAATAAAGATTTAACTGAAAATATTGCATGTTTTACACTGAACTTCTGAAATAACGTTTTCAGTGTTTAAAACTTTAGCATAAACCCCTAGAGTCTTTAAAACATGTTTTCTTTCAGGCAAATTGCATGTAGGACCCTGCACTTTCTAAAAAACATCCTGCAAGTTCATTTTCTCTGTGAAAATTGCATGTAAGACCCTGAACTTTCTTAGAATGTTTTTGACAGTTCATTTTGCAGTGAAAATTGCATTTAGGCCCTTGCATGTTTCAAAAACTCTTTGGATAGTTGTTTTTTGGTTAAATTGCATGTTAGCCCTCATACTTCTCTGAAACTTTTCCAAAAGTATGTTTCCACTGGGAAAATTGCGTTTAGACCCCTGTGCTTTATAGAAAACTTCCAGAAGGCTTATTTTGCTGTGAAAATTGCATAAAACTCCTTGATTTTGTTTTAAAACATTTCAGAAACATGTTTGCATGGTTTAATTGCAGTTTAGCCCTCTGTTTTTACTGAATTGATTCCTGAATGCTTTGGTTGTTGGGTATTTTGCAGTTTAGCCCCTGTGCTTTATTGTAATTACTCTGATTTGCTGTTTTCAGGGGTAAAATGACTATTTTGCCCCTGAAACTTTTCTGAATC
>JAMKQA010028719.1:0-11779 GCA_024699735.1 Posidonia australis
TTTAATTATGGATCTTAGACATAGATTAGTTAATTGTATGATACTTATAGATGATATTTTTAGTAACATGAATAAAACTGAGTATATAGATTCATTTAATGATAAAATAAAGACAAATTTATATAATTTATTTGAAGAATATGTTAATAATTATGGTGAAACATCTAGTGGTCAAGCATCTAGTTTTTTAGGATCACGAACAAGTAGTAGTAGTGGTAGTTCTTTATGGAGTAGATTAAATAAAAAGAAGGAAAAATATATAAAATCAAGTACAAATAATTAATTAAATAATTATTTAGAATCCCCAATTGCTTTTAGTGATTTAGAAATAGATAACTTAAATATATTAAAGTGGTGGTCTACTACAGCTATTAGGTTTCCTATAGTAGCAAAAATGGCAAAAGATTTGCTAACGATTCTGGTGTCAACTGTGGCATCGGAATCTGCATTTTTTGCAGGAAAAAGAGTATTAAATGGTAAAAGATGTAGATTATCAGAGAAGTCTGTAGAAGCCTCCGTTTGCTTAAAAGATTGGTACGATGCGGTTGACCGTCTTCAAGGATTAAGCTTGAAGTCTAAATCAGAAGAAGACGATGATACGACATCGACTTCAACAGGCAGAACAGACTCCCCAAATGAATAATTCTTGATGTAAAAATTTTAAAAAAAATGTAAAACAAATGATGTAAATATCTTTTGTATTTTTTATGTAAAAAAATTGTTGTATTTCAAATATTTTTTTATTAATAAAAAAAAATTAAAATTCATTTTAGGCCCAATGGCCCGGCCCGGCCCGGCCCATATACGAGCCATGGGCCGTGTCGGGCCCATGGTATGTAGGAACAGGCCCCACCCGGCCTGGCCGGGACCAGCCTTCGGGCCGGCCAGGCCCGGTCCAGGCCCAGGCAGGTTGAGCATTTCTTGGGCCGGACCGGGCCAGCTCGGCTGGCCCGAATTCCAACTCTAGATCCACTTATGATATTTATAAAAAGTTCAATTTATGTACACAAAATAAATGATGGCCCAAGAAAATAGTATATATATTTATCTTATTATCTTACTATTATAATAAGTAATAATGTGTTTTCTCGAAACAATGAGAAGCAACAAAAGAACTAGACTCAACCAGAAACTAAGATGATGGAGGAGAACAAGGCAGCTGTTGGCCCTATATCTAGGAATGCAAAAAAGGGGTTAAATAGAAGGATTCGTACTGTTGGCCTGAAAATTGAAAAAAAAAAGGGAGATAAGAAAGAATATCAATCTACTAGGAAGCCAAAGGGAGATATTAGAGCTAGGGAGGAAGAGATGCAATTCCAAAAACCCATTGAATCTGCTCAGAGGTTATCCTTGGAGACAATAACTAAAGGAAAACAGATCATGGAGAATGAAAATTGCAACATCCCTTATCTTGTTATAAGCTTGAAGAAGAAGAAGGTTTCAGAGTTTGGGGCACCTCCTACTAAAACTGGTGAAAGCTCTCAAGAATGGGTCACAAAGAGATTTGGAACAAATGCTAAGAAGGACAATATACTCAAGAATTCAGAGAATGATGAGGATCTTACTAAGACTAAGATGGAGAACCAAAGTAAAATTAATGGGCAGAAAGCCAGCTGAAGGAAGAGGTGGAGGATCTATCCTTGGCTAATAGGTTTAGTGCTTTGAATGTGGGCACAGGAGATGAGGAGATGCCACATTTGAGCAACCATTAAATGAATGATGCCGACATAGATACTAATGTATAGTTTAATCCTTCCTCACCAACTCATGTTGGGGCCACTTTGGAAATGGTTGCCTAGAGTAGCAAATAAGGGAATAGAAGTCCTACGAAGGGAGGAGAACAACACCATCACTCAGGTGTGACAAAAGGTAAGAAGGATCAGAGGCATAAAAGAGGCTCTAAGCAAAGTTCCAACTCAGGGTGGGCGGGGGGAAGATCAAAAGTATACATAAGCTCTTGGGAAAGTCTTGAATGAGTATAAAGAAGTGGATGATAAGGGGGGTGACGAAGAAGTATATATGTATAGTACCAGGTAGGAGATTTATCAGAATGTTATTGATATGAAGGATGCTAGATATTCTGATGAGGACATTCTTAACATCCTTCCTCCTCCTAAAATGATTTTTCCACAGGGAGATATTTTGGATAAGGATCACAATGTTCTATTCTCTCATAGTTATGATGAGGGACCTGTTGTTCTTGATACTTGTATTAGGCAATAACATAGTGACCCCCAGTCTATTGAAGCTCAAATACTCTCTCTAGACTCAAATCTTTCTCTTGAGGATTTAGAGAGGAAATCGTATGAGGACCCCTCATGGAATCCATAAGATGATGAAATGTTGATTGCATCCCCTACTAGCACTTTTGTTAGTGTTTATGCTAAATCAAATGAAGTCGAAGTTATGAGTGAAGACTCAGATGACGAAGAACAGGTTGCTATGTCGGATGGGCAATCTAAGAAGAGGCATAAGAAGCCTACACTTCCTCTTAGGCAATATGAGTTGAGGAATAGACCTGCACAAGTAAGAAGTCTTGATGGACAATCACTGCAGCATCTAGGAGCAATCCATGATTAGTGCTTTATTTGGAATTTTAGGGGGATTGGCAACATCCCCACCATCAAGCACATTAAAGGACTAATTGCTAAATTTCATATCCTTAATGTGGCTATTTTTGAACCTATGCTTGCTCTAGATAATGTTGATCACATCAAAAGGCAAATCCATTGTGATAATGTGTGGACCAATGCTGAATCAAAATCTAAGATTTGGGTTTTTTGGGCCAATTCAATTTCGTTAACCAACTATCTTGACACTAGCCAATTGTCCACTTTCATAGTTGAAGCTTCTCCATCTTGTAAATTTGTATTCACCGTAGTTTATGCTTCTTGTGACAGAATTCACAGAAGAGCTCTTTAGACTGACATTATAAACCTTCATAGTTCTTTTAATCTACCTTGGTTAATGGGGGGAGACTTCAATGTGGTCAATACCTCTGAATTTGATTTCTCTGCCTCATATGAGTTCAATTCTTGTCTTCAGATTGCTAGGCTTACTGAGCTGAAGTACATTGGGAATCTTTTCTCTTGGTGTAATAATTATAAGGGCTGATCTAGAACATATAAAAGGCTGGATGGAGTGGTGTGCAATAGTTTGGTTGAATATTAGGGATTTTTCAGTTAATTATCTACCTAGAATTCACTCTAATCATGCACCTATGGTCTTACAGCAATGCTTTCTCACCAAGCCTAGACCATCTCCTTTCAGATTCCAATCTATGTGGACTAAGCATCATGGTTTTTTGGATTTTGTTGCTTCTCACTGGAAGGGTAAAGTGGCTTCCTATTCTCTTCTAAATTTTAGTTTGAAGCTCAAGCTCCTGAAAGAATATCTCAAATATTGGAATTACAAGTTCTTTGGCAACATTGCTAAGAAACATGAAGAAGAGATTAATAATAGAGAATGTTTGGATCAATTGTTACAAAATCAGTGGGATGAGGACGTTTGGGCTAAGTTGATGGAAGCTAGGAAAAATTTCTTAATCACTGAGATTCAGTATAAAATTTTTCTAAAGTAAAAGTCTAAGATTACCTAACTTTTCGCTGGTGATAAGAACACAAAATTCTTCAATGCCATGGTTAAAGATTGGAGGAAGAACAATATTTCATCTACTTTGCTAGAGAATCCCACTTTTCAATACTCTATGGATGTCTTCAAGAATAAGGCTACTGCTTTCTAGAGGTCTCTCCTTTCAGCAGAGAATTGTGAGATCTATTCTTCCCTTCTGAACATTATCACACCAACCGTTACGTATAAGGATAATGTCATGTTATGTTGGACTCCTGGCTATGAGGAGGTAAAGGAGGCAATTTTTTCTATTGAGGAAGACCATGCACTTGGACCTAATGGGTTTTCAGCAGGTTTCTTTAAGTTTTACTGGGATATCATTGTTGAGGATCTGATAGCTGCTATTGTGGCTTCCTTTAAGGGAGGCCATTTCCCTAGAGCATGGAAAGCTACTTTCCTTGTTTTAATTCCCAAGAAGGACAGGGTGCAACACTTGACTGACCTCAAACCTATTAGTCTGTGTAATGTCTTCTATAAAATAATTACCAAAATTCTAACTAAAAGGGTTGGAATTCTTCTTCCTAAACTCATTTCTAGAGAACAAGGAGCTTTTATTACTCGTAGGAGCATCCATGATAATGTTTCTCTTACTCAAGAACTTATTCAAAGTTTGGACGGAGGGCATTGGGTGGGTAACTAGATTCTTAATTTGGACATGGAAAAAGCCTATGATAGGCTAGATCACAAGTTTTTATATGAGATGTTGAAAAAGTTTGGGTTTGCTGATACATGGATTGAGTTGATCAAGCAATGTACCTCTCATAATTCTTACTCTATTCTTATAGATGGTACATCTTCTGTGTTCTTTACTGGCACAAGAGGGTTGAGACAAGGTGACCCATTGTCTCCCTGCCTATTTGTTCTGTCAACAGAGGTTCTTAGTGGAGGCATTTCCCAACTAGTTGACAATAAGAAGGTCCTACCTTACTATGTCTTGAATAGATGTCCAATGATCTCACATTCTTTATAAGCTGATGATACCCTAATTTTCCTTAATGGAAGGCAAAGCTCAGTGAAGCACTTAATGAATTTTCTTTCTATATATCAGAAAGCCTCAAGGTAGAAGATCAACCTAGATGAAAGTCAATTTCTGGTGTCCAAGAACATGCCAATACATAGAACCAGGATGATTAGCAACATCACTGGCTTCAAGAATGGGAGTTTACCTTTTACTTATTTGGGATGTCCTATCATTAAAGGCTTTGATTAAGCAAGTCTATTTTGAGTAAATTGTCAACAAGATTCTTAGTAGAATTTCAGGCTGGAGTTCTAAATTATTATCACCAGGTGGCAGAATGACTCTCATTAAACATGTGCTCTCAAGCATTCCTATTATTCTCTATCAGTGTTTGATGTGCCTAGGGTAGTTTTTGAGAAGATGAATAGAGCTATGGCTAAGTTTTTATGGCATGATTCAAATAATCATCATAGGCAACATTGGATATCATGGGAGACAGTGACATCTAATAGAGTTGGAGGTTTAAGAGTCCGAAAGTTATCAGATGTTATGTTGTCTCTTCGTATGAAATTGGTCTAGAGAATTAATACTTCTTCTTCTCTTTGGACTTTTTTTTTTGTTTTTTTTTCTTTGGACTGAATTCATGAAGGCTAAATTTGGAGATATGGTGGATCATTTGAGGGACGTTAAGGGTCCTGCCAAGTGGAAAAACATTCAAAAAACTTGGATTATGATGAAAGCTAATATCTCATAGTCTATTGGTAAAGGGAACATAAATTTTTGGTTTGACAAGTGGTTGTCCAAAGGACCCATTGCTTCCTATGCTAACATGAAGGTCATTCACCCCGACCTAATAGTCAAAGAGGTACTGAATAACCTGAATTTGATTCATGGTCATCTCTTCCTGATGTGGCTTTGGAGGATATTCTTCATGGGGACTTCCAATTAACCCCGACCTAAAACAATTGGTCTTTTCACTGTTAAGTCAACATAGTATTCTGTTCGTAAAAACAAACCCATAACTCAATGGGGAAATGGAATCTGAGATGCTTTTCTTCCTACCAAAGTCTCTTTCTTCCCATGGCATGTATTCTAGAACAAACTGCCAACAGATGACAAGATCGTGAGCATGGGCATTTTTCTTCCTTCCAAGTGTGCATGTTGCACCAATTCCCCTCAAAAGGAGACCCTCAGACATCTCTTGTTCGATGGGGAATGGGTAGATTACGGCTAGAATACCTTTGCAAAAATGTTTCGAGTAGGGATCAAGCAAGACAAGAGTTGGTTGCAATGGTTAAAAAGTATTTCAAGAGTAGGTTAAGCTAAGAAAGCTGACTGTTGTTGTGATGTTATGGGAATTATGGAAGGAAAGATGCAATGTGAAAGTTGGGAACAATAATGGTCATCTTCTTAACATCCTTTTTAGAGTGAACTTGTGGATGAAAGATTTCAATATGGTCATGGGTTGCATTCCCTGCAAATCTACCAATGAGTTGGAGATACTCAGAAGCTATCATTTGCAAGCTAGAGCTCTCATTGGAAGGAGTTTTAAAATGGTGCAATGGATGCATCCACCTAAGCACTATTTTAAACTTAATCAGGATAGAGCACCCAAAGGTAATCCTGGGCCTGGTGGGGGAGGAGGTGTGATCAAATGGTAATTTCATTGTTGGGTTCTCCAAGTTTTATGGTTCTTCCACTAACATGCAAGCAGAATTTTGAGCTCTAGAGGATGGCATCTTATTGGATATGGAGCTCGGCATTGAGCCCAGGTATATTATGGTAGAAACAGATTCAAAAGCTCTTGTGGGTCTTCTGGCTCAACATGATTGTCCGATTTGGCAGCTAAGGAAGGACTAGCAAGCTGTTCGAAGCTTACTGACATTGACTTGGGGATGCCAACATCAATATCATGAGGGCAATTTATTTGCTTATCCTTTGGCAATTATGGGGATCCATTGTAGGGAATATAGGGTGTACAGGAAGATACAGGAGCGGCCTAAATTGGCCAAAGAGATTCTGAAATTGGAAAGGATTGGTTTGCTTCATATTAGAGTTCTAAAGTGAGCATGGCTTGGATGGACTCATTTTATGTACTCATCCTTTTATGTTCTCTTTTCATGTACTCTTCCTTTGGGGACTAATAATATTTTGGGGTCACCTGAGTCTCGACAAAAAAGAAGAAGGAAAGAACTCTATTCTGCACTCACATTTTTTTAATTTATCTTACTATTATACTATTTATTAGCCTTTAATCTTTTGAATCCTTCTATTATGTCTAGCATTCTTTAGTTTTTCCTTTTATTCTATTAGTTATTCCTAATTTTCCACTACTCTACCCTACATCTCTCTCTCTCTCTGTGTAAAAAGCTTTCATCTTTTACTTTCTATAAACTACAAAATTAAACAGAGATAAAGAGAAGGTTTTTCCTTTTATCCTTTTAGTTACAATATTTCCTAATTTTCCTTTATCATTTGTCTCTCTTTATTTGTGTGTGAATAGGAGGAAAATTTTCATTTATGGCTTTTAAAAATTAGAAAACCATAAAAAAAGTGTGAGAGAGAGAATGATTTTTCCTTTTTAATGATGAATGTTTTTTATTTTCCCTTATTCATCAACATCTCTCAATAAATAAATAACAGAAGAATAAAAATTAAATGAATCAATTAATTTATCCATTTTAACGTATATGGTCTTTGCATGTGTTATAAAAAAGGACTTTTCATATACTTTGTCATTTTTATATTTATAAAATATTTGTAATAAATAGTAAGATACTATTATACTAAGCAAGGACATGTTTTAGATAACGAAAGGAGAGAAAATGAACACTGCTTTTTCTCTAATAACATTTTTTTGAGTTCTCAATTTTTTAAAAATACTTTTTAAATTTAGTTACACTTAGGTGTCTCATTTGTTAGTATTTTCTATTGTCATTAATTTTTTGAATTTCAAATGTGAACAACCGTTTTTTCTCTTTCCACCAAAGATTTTATTCCACATTTTTCTCTTTTTGATTGTACATTCCATTGTAGATGCTTACTTATTTAACTTTGATTTGTAACTTTCTTAATAAAAAAATGTGTGAGAGGAAGTGCTAGACAAAAACAAATTTTGCAATCAAACTTGAATGAGAGAAACAAAATATTTATTCTACCTTAATTCTGACTCTCGATGGAATTTAAGAGCAACAACTCCACTTTTTGATAGTTACTAATAAAAAAAAATCCTTTGTTATAGTATGTTTTCTTGTTCTTATTTTTTTATGTTATCTTACAATCTTTTTTTTTTTGGCTGAAAAAAGATTTTTTTTATTGAAGATGGAAGAGAGTACAAAAGTAATAATACACCTCATAAAGAGGATAAATACCCATCAATCACTAGGTCTCTAGGAAAGTCTGAAAAAACTCCTCTCCAAAATCCATACCCTTGGGAAAAAGAAGAGGAGAAAAAGACTATTCCGTACTCCCTCTAATAAAAATAGAAGGGATATCTCATTTATCCAGATTACAAAATCCCCGAACCTGCCTGGGAAGGTGAGAGTAAGAATAAAACATTTTGTTGAGACCAAATTTGCCTCTCCTTAGCTAAATAATCTACAACCATATTACATTTCCTATATGTGTGGGAGAAAGTTACATAAAATCTTCTGAGAATCTTCTTACACCAACTTAGGCATCTCCAACTGGTAGCAATCTTCCCTTGAAGTATCTAAATCACTTGCAAGGAATCAGACTAAACATCGTCCACCTGAATATCCTGTTCCTCACATAACAAAAGTAAGTCCCAAATGGCTCGTATTTCTGCCTCATTATTTGTGGCATCCCATAGTAGAAAGAGAAAGCCAACCGAATAACACCCTTGTGATCACGAACAAGACCACCACCATCCGCTCCCTCCATGGAAGAAGAACCGTCCACATTGGCTTTGAGGCCTACCCTAGAGGAATCCAGATAACAGGCATACACAAAGCTCAAACACTATCCAGCACTTGAAAACCCATGGAAAGAAGTACCTCAGTTCTACCTCCCCAAGCTCAAACGTTATCTTACTATCTCACTATTACACTAAGGATAAAAAATCTACCATGATATGAATTGCAATATTATATTAATTATAGAATAAATATGAACTAAAGGAGTATAGAACTTGATACATATTTTCGATATACTAATATTTTTTGATGATAAATATGTTATACGCATTCTTTTTACCATTGTAATATATTAAGCCATCATGTTTATTTCATAAATTAATTATGTGGGATACACATATTATGTTTATAGAGAGTTACAATAAATATTGTCCCTAGAAAATAGTATATATATACACTATATACTAATCAAAAATAATGTAAACTATTATGATTTTGTTATAATTTTCGTTATTAAGGCACAACTTATTAGTGGATCTTTATCATTGTCATTATTTATTCCTTTTTGAAATTTTATTTCTTTCCACCATTTTTCTTTCTATATTGTATCTTATGTGTTTCTCTTTCTAATTGTGTATTTCCTATTTCCATTAATGTATTTTTTAACTATCGATTTTGTACTAAATGAGAGAAGTAAGTGGAAGCAAAATTTCCTCAATTTAAGTATTAGGATCCACATCTCCATCTTTCACATATGTTCCCTCCATGATTTTTTTTATGGAGAGGAAACATATTATTGTTTTTAGAATTAATATGTTTTGATGAATTGAAGTTCTCATTTTATTTTTAGAATTAAAGTATGTTTTAATTCTAAAATTAATTTTTATTTTAATATAAGTTTTTTTATTTATGTTATTATGTTTATGATTCATGATATTCTTCTTTTCTCTGTGTCAAATAGAAAAGAAAGATCAATGCACAATGATAGAAGTACCCCTTTAATTGTTTCCCTTAGTCTTCCTTTTTTCTAATTTTGAAGTAATTCTTAAACTTACGATTAAAGAGGAAGAAAATCAATGTTTGATAAAATATGCTGAAATTCTAAAGTAATTTTTAAACTTATGGTTAAAGAGGAAGAGAATAAGTGTTGATAAAAGATGGTGTACTTGTACTACTATGCATGATTCAACATGGAGTATGAATACACCATAATATAAGAATAGATGATTTGTAGGAAAACAATGAATCACAAATAATAAAAAGTTAGTTGATTTTAATATTATTTTTTAATTTAAATTTTTTATTTATGTTAATTTCATTATTTTACTTGTATATAAAGCGTTATCATTATTTTTTTGAATTTCAAATGTGAACAACCAGTTTCTCTTTTCATCTAAAATTTTATTCCACCTTTTTCTCTTCTTGATTGTACATTCCATTGTAGAGTAATTTCCTTAATAAAAAATGAGTGAAAGGAAGTGCTAGAAGAAAACAATTTTTGCAATGAAACTTGAATAAGAGAAACAAAATATCTATTCCACATTAATTCTGAATCTCGATGGAATTTAAGTGCATCAAGTTGACTCTTCGATAGACACTAATTAAAAAAAACCTTTGTTATAGTATGTTATGGGGTTCTTCTTTTTTATGTTATCTAATTATTATATTAACAATGATGTGTTTTAGATGATGAAAGGAGAGAAAAGGAACACCATTTTTTCTCTAACCACATTTTTTTGAGTTTTTTTATTTTCTAAAAGTTTTTTTTTAATTTAGTTACACTTAGGTGTCTCATTTGTTAGTATTTTGTATTGTCAATAATTATTTGAATTCAAATGTGAACAACCATTTTCTTTTTTATTATGCATTCTATTGTAAATGCTTCATTATTTAACTTTAATCTGTATCTTCCTTGGTAAAAAAAAATATGTGAGAGGAAGTGAAAGATAAAGAAAAATTTTGCAATTAAACTTGAATGCGAGAAACAAAATATGTTATCCACATTAATTCTTAATCACAATTAAATTTAAGTGCATCAAGCCGGCTCTTCGATAGACATTGATTAAAAAAATCCTTTGTTATAGCATCTTTTCAAGTTCTTATTTTTTATATTATATATATATATTTCCTAAGTGAGAACATATTTTAGACGGTGAAAGGAAAGAAGAGGAACACCTTTTTTTCTTTAACCATGTTTTTTTGTGTTTCTAATTTTCTAAAAATATTTTTTTAATTTAGTTACACTTAGGTGTCTCATTTGTTAGTATTTTGTATTATCATTAATTTTTTGAAGTTCAAATGTGAGCAACCATTTTTGCTTTCCATCTAAGATTTTATTCCACCTTTTTCTCTTTTTGATTATACATTCCATTGTAGATGCTTCATTATTTAACTTTAATTTGCATCTCCCTTGATAAAAAAACATGTGAAAGGGAGTGCTAGACAAAAATAAATTTTGCAATCAAACATGTATGAGAGAAACAAAATATGTATTCCACTTTATTTCTTAATCTCGATTGAATTTAAGTGCATAAGTCAACTTTTCGATAGACACTGATAAAAAAAATCATTTGTTGTAGCAACTCTTCAAGTTCTTATTTTTTACGTTATATATATGTTCTTATATATGAATTTAAGTGCATAAGTCAACCATGTTTTCTTGAGTTTCTAATTTTCTAAAAATATTTTTTAAATTTAGTTACACTTAGGTGTCTCATTTGTTAGTATTTTGTATTGTCATTAATTTTTTGAATTTCAAATATGAACAACCATTTTCTCATTCCATCTAGCATTTATTCTACCTTTTTTGCTTTTTGATTATACATTCCAATATAAATGCTTACTTATTTAACTTTGATTTGTAACTTCCCTAATAAAAAAACGTGTGGGAGGAAGTGCTAGGTAAAAACAAATTTTGCAATCAAACTTGAATGAGAAAAACAAAATATCTATTCCACAACATTTTTGAATCTCAATGGAATTTAAGTGCATCAAGTCGACTCTTTGATAGACACTGATAAAAAAAATCAATTGTTATAGTATCTTTTGGAGTTTTATTTTTCCCGTTACCATGCTATCTTACTATTATACTAACAATGTTGTGTTTTAGATGGTAATAGGGGTGGACACGATTCGGTTTGATTCGATTTGAGACAAAACCACAAATTAAACCATATAATTCGGTTTGAACAATTTTCAAACTGAACCTGTAACATCAAGGCCTGATTATCCATTTTTATATAATAAACCATGTATTATTTGTAATATTGTGTTTAATGGTTTATTAATGGATAATCTGTTGTTTCTTGGTTGTGTG
>JAMKQA010028812.1:0-16252 GCA_024699735.1 Posidonia australis
GGCTGGCGGTTGGTTGCTGTGTGGTGTGCCGGTGGTTGAGACGCGCTGGTGGGCACGTTTTCAGCTACTCCAGGCGTAGGCTTTATAAGCTGCACCATACTGCACTCCTCCTCATCACCCGTTGCTTTGGCTGTGGTTGCGCTGGAGTTCGCCGGAGTCGGTCGAGGATTTACAATGCAATTGTGTTTGCCTAAGTGATGGTGTTACTATTTCATGATAACTAAAGGAGTAATTTTTATATAAATCCTTTTTTTATGCTTTATTATAAATCAAACCCATCACTTTAAAAAAAATTTAAACACCATTCTATTTTACATTTTTTTTACATCCCTCATTGAGTTCACTTCATCAACTCTTATAGTAACGTCGTAAGTTTATGATAATAATATCCTTACAATACCTTTTAAATCATTCCTTATATTTTGAGATAAATCCTTCAAATCCATGTACTTAAAACTCATTAGCGGTTCTTCTTGAAATACCCCTTCTATTTTCAAATATATCCTCTAGTTTATGACCATCGAAGAAAATCGAAGAAGACCATTCAACGAAGCAGTGGTGGTGATAGCTGCTAACCAAGCAATGGTGGTGGTGGCTACAAGCACAGAGGAGTGGAGCGCGATAATGGTGCGTGTGCGATGAAGTCTGCTTTACATCTTATTGAATTGTAACACAAGGTAAGTTAGTTATTTCAAACTCATTAGTTAGTTGACGACCATGGTTAGGTAATGAAATGCATTATTGACTTCCAATCAATTGATGTTAGAGAGATTTCAAACAAACGCGAAATAAAAAGCTATTTAAAACATTTTTTAGAAGTAAGAGGCTTATTTGTGATAAAGTAAAAAAAAGGGACTTATATAAAAATTACTCTAAAGTAATTCAAGTGGAAAGATAATTTGGAGATGACCAAATAGCTATTCTTTATTGTTCTCCTTTCAGTTTCCATCGTTAACTAAATACCTACCGGTCAAAGTTTAAATCTATATTCATTAAAAAACAATGAATTTGGGTTAGGTTTGAGTTCAAAGATGTCCTTTATTTTGGTAAAAAACTACCGCACAACTAATCCATAGGAGAGCACATCAGTAGATTGGGTTGGATTAAGAGTGAAACCAAAATCTAACGTGAATTATTCGGATTGAGTAATTTAGAACTCAAATTCAACTCAACGCAGGTCTAGAATCAATCCAATCCAATCCAAGAAATTTCAGATTGGGTCAAGTCAATTCACGAGTTTTATATGTACCATCTGTTTTATCATTACCTAATATCTTATACCAAATAAAATGCTAATAACATCACTTACATTTCAAAAAATAGTAAATTAAATAACCAAATAAAAATAAAAATGCTAATTAGATGTCCTCAAGTAGTTGTAATCATGCCGGCGACAGCCTCGGGCGGTTAGCAAAGTCACGGCAAAACAATAAAAAGCAAATGATAAAATATTAGGAGTCGCTACCTAGTCTATTTTAAGAACAGGAGACGAGGAAAACCGTTTTAAAACGTTAAAACTATGCAATAAAATCAATGGAAAAGGTCAATCATGAACCAAAAATGGGCAAGGATCCCGGTTACGCACGAGGAAGGTATTAGGCACCCTCGTGCGCCCGAAAATCGATTTTTCATGGGTTTCTCATTTACTTATATGAAATGTTGGCTTTTCGGCCTGTTTCTGTACGCCCAAGGGTGATATGCAATGCAAATCTATATACAAGTGGTGTCTTATGCTAAACATGGGAAGAGGGACTGTAGGATGTGTCTTAATGCTCAGAAAGGTCACCCGAATGGTGGATCAAACACCGGTGCAAATATATTGCATGGATATGACCAAAGATCCAATAACACTGAATGACTTTCGTCATCACTTTGCTATATGCAAAACCTAGGCTACCATGCATAAATGTGGATGAAAACAGACTGGAGTCATCCTGATATATCCAGGAGGACACCCAAAGAAAATCAAAGGCAAAGCAAACCAGGAATCATGCTAAACACCATGCCAAAAACCACTGTTGGCACAGTGAAAATAGGCAAGTGCACCTGTGTGGTGCACCAGACTAATGCGTTAATCTAGTGCGCCACCTATGTGCTCTACTGATGTGTGCCAGAAAAGTGTGCCAGTGAAGTGATATAAAATCTTGCAAACATGCATAAAACCATCTGAAATTGCATCATGGACATCTAAAAGACCTGATCACATGTGAGTTCCACTCTCTTCCACAAAATCATAAAGGAAAGAGGAAACCCAAGACATAGGTCTTGTGCTCAAGGGCAATAAGCCTCATAGAAGACCACACAACCCTACTCTGATAAAGGCTAATAAATCCTAGCTACGCCACTTGGGTCGGGATCATGGACTGATGCAAAAGAACTCCACACAAAGAGTTCTGGAAAGCAACCAGTTCACCATACCCAAGCGGCAAGCCAAACTTCACTAGATGCAAAACTAATGCAAAGGATGTTATTACATGCTAAAATTATGCAAGAAAAAACATGGCATATCAGAGATCATACGTCAGGAAACTCAAAGTCCAGAACAAACATAAATGCATGCAAATCATAATGAAAAAATGGAATGCCTGCACCCTGTGACCAGGCTTGTGCGCCAACCTAGTGCCCCAGCTTGGTGGGCCAGTTCAGTGTGCCAATCTGGTGTGCCAGGTTTGTGTGCCCCAAATACTGCAGCCTGATTTCAGAGTCTGGGTCCGATGTATGCAACTAATTGGGTTACCGACTATCCAGATCATTTACCTAGATGCCAGAAAACTTAGTCATGTTAAATAAACAAGCATTAAAACACTCTTATCATTCTCTCCTCAAGTCATGCATGTTCATGGATTTACAAGGACTGCAGTTACTGTTGATGGATTTTAGGATTCATGCAGTGATCTGGCTGACTTAGGGAGCACAAGGAAATGATAAAGCATGTATAAGGGATGCATCATAGTTCATGTTCCATAACTAGTGGTTACATAGGACTATGATTCATTATTAAAATAAAGATCACACAATGCAAAATCATCATGACAAAGAGGCAATGAACATATAAGGGAGCATCATGAACATCCAAAATAACACAAAAAGGCACAAAAGAACATCACTATATAGACAATATATCAGTTTAGTTGCAGGTTTTATCCAGAATATTATGTACAACCTATGTGGAAAGATAAGTAAAGGACCTTACCTTGCCTAGGGTGTCTCCTTGTTGAATGGCACAAGGTATCTCCTTCTTGTTGCTTTGGACTCAGTTGGGAATGCTCAGAGATGCGGGAGTGTGCTCTGGAAGTTGGAGTGCAGGTTGCTAGGAGTGGGTGACTTACTAAGAGAGAAGAAATGTTGCTTATGGATGGCCTTTTAAAGAGGATCAAGAGGTAACTCCTTGGGATGCAAAAGGCCTCGAAACTCAACAGCCTTGCGTAGATTCGTGAGGAATATTCGCAAGTGAAGGTTACAAGCACAGAATATGGAAAGCCAATAGCCAGCACCTTTAAAAATGGTCGTGCGCTAGCTTGGTGCGCCACAATGGTGTGCCAGCTTGGTTCGCCATCATGGTGCTTCAATTTGGTGCTCCATATTGGTGCTCTCCATTGGTGCTCTAGATCTTACTGCTTGAATTGTAAATTGGACCATAAGTTTGTTATAGGCTAGGGTAACCAAGATGTCAAATAAAGTTCAAATGAGGTTAGGCTTGCCGTATCCAAAGCAACACTTTTGGAGAATTCACCGATGAGCCGCCTCACAATCAGGGTGTCTACAGATGCCCCTCTTTTAGCGAGGTCGAGAGACGGAGAGAACCGAGACTGACGCTTAGGGTTGACAGGATACCCCCATTTTGAGGCTACGGAGAAGTGATGTTTGCTATAGGCTTTAGGTCACTTATCCGGTGGATGCACCAAAAATCATGACTTGTTGCCAAATGCAAATGCAAAGTGTAAACATGCATGCAAATGTCGGGCCAAATGTGGAAAATGCAATGCAATGCGATGATGAGCTTAAATACAAATGCAAGAGCTGATGCTGAATGCAAAGCTGATGCTAATGATGAAGTGATATTGTAAAAACTAAAGAAACCCTACACGCAGAGTGGACCACTGGCATGGACACGACAAGTTGTCGGACTCATCAGCCAAATTATTAAGGTTATCAACCTGAAGAGGCGGGATATGACAAGTCAACCAAGTCTCGTCAACCTGGTCACCAGACAGTGTGACGGTTGTCAACTGAGTAGTTGGGGATACCAGCCCAAAGAAAAAGGGTATGACAAACATACTATTTGTCAAACAAGAAAGAAGGCCCTGTCTGCATAGACTTAGGGCAAGCAAAGGGATTTCGCGCCCTCGAAAACCCAAAATAGAAAAGGATGAATAGGACCTTGACTGCCTGATCAAAAGTCAAACAACTGGATTTTGCGCCTGCAAACATCCAAGGAAAAGGATAAGGACCTTGACCGCCCGGTCAAAAGTCAAACAGCTGGATTTTGCGCCCACCAACATCCAAGGAAAAGGATAAGGACTTTGACCACCCGGTCAAAGGTCGAGCAAAAGGATTTCGCGCCCGCGAAAATCCAAGGAAAAGGATAAGGACCTTAACGGCCTGGTCAAAGGTCGAGCAAAAGGATTTCGCACCTGAAAAAATCCAAGGAAAAGGAAATGACCTCGACCGCCCAGTCAAAAGTCGAACAAAAGGATTTCGCGCCTGCGAAAATCCAAGGAAAAGGAAAAGAAATGACCTTGACCGCTCGATCAAAGGTTGACTTTGACCGCCCGATCAAAACTCAAGGAAAAGGATCTCCGGCCCGCAAGAAACCAAGGAAAAAGGAAAAGAAATGACCTTACCCGCCCGATCAAAGGTCGACTTTGACCACCCGGTCAAAAGTCAAGGAAAAGGATCTCGCGTCCGCGAGAATCCAAAGAAAAAGAACAGAAAAGGAAATGACCTTAACCGCCCGGTCAAAAGTCAAGCAAAAGGATTTTGTGCTTGCGAGAATCCGAAAAAAGAACGGAAATGACCTCGACCGCCCGGTCGAAGGTAGACTCTGACCGTCCGGTCAGAAGTCAAGCAAAGGGATTTTGCGCCCGCAAGAATCCGAAAAAAGAAAGGAAATGACCTCAACCGCTTGTTCGAAAGTCGACTTTGACCACCAGGTCAAAAGTCAAGCAAGGGGATTTCGCACCAACGAGAATCCGAAAAAAGAAAAGGAAATGACCTCGACCGTCCAGTCGAAGGTTGACTTTGACTGCCCGGTCAAAAGTCAAGCAAAGGGATTTAGCGCCCTCAAGAATCTGGAAAAAGAAAAGGAAATGACCTCGACCGCCCGGTCGAAGGTCGACTTTGACCGCCCGGTCAAACGTCAAGCAATAGGATCTCCCGCCCGCAAGAATCCGAAAAATGAAAAGAAGTAACCTTGACCGCCCGATGAGATCCTTTTCCTTGACTTTTGACCTAGCGGTCAAAGTCGACCCTTGACCGCCCGATCAAAGGTCGACTTTGACCGCTAGGTCAAAAGTCAAGGAAAAGGATCTCGCGCGTGTGAGAATTCAAAGAAAAAGAAAAGAAAATGAAAAGACCTTGACCGCCCGGTCAAAAGTCAAACAAAAGGATTTCGTGCCCGTAAGAATCCGAAAAAAGAAAGGAAATGACCTCAACCGCCCGGTCGAAAGTCGACTTTGACCGCCCAGTCAAATGTCAAGCAAAAGAATCTCACGACCGTGAGAATCCAAAAAAAGCAAAGGAAATGACCTTGACCATTCGGTCAAAGGTCGACTTTGACCGCCTGGTCAAAAGTCAAGTAAGAGGATTTCGTGCCCGCGAGAATCCAAAAAAAGCAAAGGAAAGGACCTTGACCACCCGGTCAAAGGTCGACTTTGATCGCTTGGTCAAAAGTCAAGCAAAAGGATCTCGCGCTCGTGAAAATCGAAGAAAAAGCAAGGAAATGACCTCGACCACCCGGTCAAAAGACAAGTAAGAGGATTTCGCGCCCGCGAGAATCCAAGAAAAAGCAAGAAAATGACCTCGACTGCCCAGTCGAATGTCGACCAGATGGATTGCGCGTCCGCGAAAATCCAAGGAAAGCAAAGGAAAGGACCCTGACCGCCCGGTCAAAGGTCGAACAACAGGATTTCGCGCCCGCGAAAATCCAAGGAAAGCAAAAGAAATGACCTTGTTCGCCTAGTCAAAGGTCGAACAAAAGGATTTCGCGCCCGCGAAAATCCGAAAAAGTAAGGGATAGAAGGATCTTATCTGCCCAGAACGAGAATCCGAAAAAAAGAAAGCGATAATCCCTGGATTGTCCCCTAGGAAGGAAGTTGGTTCTAATTGCGCTCTAGAGGGCAAAACTGTGATTGCTTGTTGTTGTCTCCATGGCACAGAAACCTGCGTCCTTGCTGTGATGCCTGTGCAATATTCTATGAAGGAACCTTGTTGGAGTTTCAATCTCAATTGACTTTGTTTGCAAGTTTTGCAAAAAGTTAGGGCATATTCGCAATTTCCCAAAACTTGAGGGGCCTTGTCGTAAATTAGCCTGATATGGCAAACTTCTGATGGCTGTATTGCTGGTGTGTGTTGATATTTGAAATTCTGTTGAGTGCTTGCAAGTTTCTGCTCAAATATGATTTGTCGCATCCTATGTGTGCTATTCTGCAAATTTCACAATGTCAGGGGGTTTTCTACAAATTACCCCACTTGGTGAATTTTTTGAAGGTTGTGTTCTTATTTTCTTGACAGTTTGCCTTTTGCATTTTGCAAACTGCTGAGTGCTGAGGATAACAATGCAAATCTTGTAGCCATTTTGCACATTAGACCTTGGAAATTAAGACACTTGCACTGTTTGTATATGACGGGGCCCACTGGATAACTGTCATAATTGCTAAATCATATCTACTGGGACATCTAACCATGGTGACACCAAAACACTGTTCTGATGTCCTGCAAACTTTGATGGGTGCACTAATTACTGAGGATCGTGAGCTTCTGCGAGTTTAGGGTATGTCCTCTTCGTTGTTGAATATTGCCAAGGTTGAGGTGAACAAGCATTTGTTATGCGTTGTAGCTAGATTCTGGAAACCCGCTTTCCATGTATTTGGCTTCAGGCAGACAGAGCTTACTCTCACCTTGGATGAAGTCCGACAGACCTGCGGGCTATTGCCATACATGTCACCAACCCGTTTCATGTGTCGTGACAGCTATGCTTCTGTCTTGCGTCAACTGATAGGCTTATCACGAAGTGCTTGCAAGAAGCCTCATCTGCATGCTCCCAAAAGTAGTACTGTCCCAGTGATCTTCTTGACATAGAAAGGCAGTTGGCATGTCCCTAGTCAAAGACCTATTTCCAACCAAAGAGCAGTTAACATGCCCCTGGTTGAAGATCCCTTTTTTGCTAATATTCCGACTCAAAAGGCAGCTAGCATGCCCCTGGTTGGAACGTGGGCAAACGCCTTGCAAAGCGATGCAAAATGCAAAAGTGGTGCGATCAAGAATGCTGAATGCCAAATGACTTATGCAAAACTCATAAGATGGAAGCAAGATTCGTGCATGGTTTATAGAAGATATGCCCTCAGCACCGAGGAAGCCTTCATTGCCTGCTACAAGGAACTAGAATGTCCTCAACTCACTTGGTGCTACCTGGATCCCTGGGTTTATGGTTGCTCTCACTCAACCAATGGGCTTTCGGGATAAAATGGGCTCCATGCCAAACTCCTAGAACCCTATACTTACTTTTTTCAATAATTCTTTTTTTTTTTACTCCCTCGAAGGCATGCTGACCAACCCTATCCCTGCTTGGAGGTAATAAACACCTAGGCTGAGGGGTGGTTGCTCTTTCAGTTTAACTTAAGGAGTGGCTAGTCCCTTTGAAAATATGGGCTTGGTAGGTGTATGCTTCAACTCCTCTCCCAGTTATGTGATAGGGATAGAGTCGTCTTGCATGCCTCTCTCATTGGAGCCGACTTTTATCTGCAACCTCTATCTTCTTATTTCTTTTGTGCTCCGAATACTATATTTTTCTTTGGCTCCCACTCACTCACAACCTAACATTTTTTCTCCCTCTGAAGGTATAGGCCCTTTGGGAATTTGTACATTTCGTCCAATTCCCTATAAATAATTGCTCCCTCACTCCCTAGATCACACAGGTAGTAACACGTGAGGAGGATCAAAACTCTTCCTAAGCAGGCTGGCCTTCCGATTTTCCTCATCGGGCAATGGTTATGCCAATGTTCCATATTATGATTACAGTGTAAACGAAAAGAAAGTACAATGCATATGACAAGATTTATGTGATGTTTGGATGCAATAAACAAGAAACATAGAGATGCATGGCCTATAATGGAATGTTTTGCAAGGCTCGGGAGTGGCCGACGATCACTAGTAGTACTTTTCAATTAGGAGGCGCTGATGGGCTCCCAGCTGACAGGAGATTAACTCCATTGGTCTAGCACACTCTCTTTCTTATTGAAGGACCATGATTGAAGCCTGGTCCTAGTGATTCTGGCTGCGATGGTGAGACAACTGCTTTCCCCTTCCTGATTCTGTTGTGTTCTGCTAAGTCTTCCACGAGCACCTCCAATTATTCTTGAAATAAAATGTCCATATCTCCAACTGTGTCATTTGTTAGGCTCTCTGAGTCTACCTTCTGAGCAAGATCTTGTACTACTGCTGCTTGACGCATTACCGATTGTTCTAACTTTGACAATACTGAACAACTCTGAAACTGCTCACAGGTCTGCTCTAACTCTGAATGATCATTTGCCTCATAGGACTCTTCTGGACATATCCAAATTGCTGGTGATTGTGTCATTGAGGTAGTGAACAAACTCTGGCTTAGATTCAAGACGCCTGCACTGGTGAAGTTAGTCAAAATGCGGGAAATGATCATCTTTGGGGACTTACAGGAGCGCGGGAATTTCTTCCGCCGGTACTAACGTTTGTATCGCAATCCTTCATGTCCTCTCCATTCTTCCGCTTTGACCGGTTCGACGATTCCTTGGCTGTGTCGCCCAAGGGGTTCCTTTCTCGTATCCCCACTTGCGACTCAAGTTTTCGACCATCAAACGAGGATCACTACGAATGTTCAAGGGCAGGAATAAAATTGACTGGCTCGAACCGATTGACACGGTACAGAACATCAGAGGGTTTAGGCTTGAAGTGGACAGGATTTGAAGCTAACTAATGAGACTGCCTCAACGGTAGGATGAATCAAACTAATTGACTCCTCAGAATCACTAAAGAAGGATAAATAAAACTGACGTAGAAAAGGAGATGATACACCATGAATAAAATCGGTAGAACGAATAAAAGATCAAATAGAATCAATAGGAAAGATGGAATTGACTCCTGAGGGGTCTGCTGCTCCTGGGGCTGAATGCTGAGGTAATGGCTGGCTAACTATGTTGGGTTGTGTTGGTGGTGCTTGTGCGGCTGTTGATGCGGGCGCAGGGCCTGCCGCCTGTGTGCTAATAATGATGACCTTCTGGTCAATCAAGTCCTAAATTGCGTTCCTTAGTGTGAGACAATTATCTGTCGAGTGACTTGCGACTCGATGGAAATTGCAGAACGCGCTCACATTATACCATGCAGGAAGTGGACTTGGTGGCAGGCGAATCTCAGGCAGCCTCAAGAGGGATGTGACTTTATAGAACACCATGCTCAATGGCTCCACCAATGGAGTATAGTGGCTCTTGTCGCGGCATTGCCGCCTCGGCTGCGGATGTGCCAATAGCGGGCGCATCCCCACAGGTGGGGTAGGATAAACTGGAGTAGTAGTGGGAGTGATGTGTGGTACATGAGGTGCTTCAGGTGTGGGTGCGGGTGCATAAACTAATTGGTGCTGAGGGGGTGGATGGACATTTGCCGATATAGTAGGGGATCTAATATAGGAGACTGTATTCTTGGGGGGATCCCGCCTCTTGAGTGGATTGGCATTATGGTTATTATTGTTGTTGCTGCTGCTAGCGCCACTATGTGAGGAAGTGGCTTGCTTGGCAAATGCAGAGAGCACTAGAAAACTTCCACCGTGCAGTGAACTCTCAACACAGGCACCCGCCCGAAGCAAAGCAGAAAAAGTGGTGATTGGCTGTATGCTAAGCAGAGCCCCGACTGCTGGTTGTGCTCCTCAGATCACGATCTCAATAGACTCCTCGTTGGAGGGCCTATCTTTAACCTGCGAAGCCAAGGACCGCCAACGTCCAACATATTCCCCAAATGTTTCTTGGGGCCTCTGCATGATTGCGACTAAGTTCTCCCGCTTTGGGACTAGGTCGAGGTTAAAGGAATACTGTTCGAGGAACGCCTGCGTGAGGTCGTCCCAAGTCCTAATGGTGGCCATGTCAAAGGAGGTGAACCACTTCAACGTTGGCCCCGTAAGACTTTTCTGGAACAGGCGGATGAGCAATCTCTCGTCAGCTTGGAGCTGGGCGAGGTCTCCGTAATAAGCTTTAAGATGGGAAATCGGGCAGCCTCTACCATTGTATTTTTCGGACTTCGGGATTTGAAAGTTCGGAGGGAGAGTCGCCTCTGGAAAATAACAGAGGTCCCGAAATTAGTAGGGCTGGCGGTCCCCGCCTTACACTTGTCGAAGTGTGCGCTCCAAATCATTCACCCTCGCAAGGAAAGCGTCTGGAGCTAACACTGTAACAGATTGTGCAGCCGTGGCGAGTGCTGCATACACTGTATGGGCTGGCCCTAAAGGCTCCTCTAGATCCACCATTCCGCCGTCTGGTGCTACGGCAGGATGGCCAGTGTACCCGTGCATGGGTGTTGTGTGCTGTGGGACAAAAGATGAAGCTTGTGTCTGATACATGGGTGAGGATAAGGCAGGGGGTGGTGCTACAAGAGGTGCAGAATATGGGAGCAAGAGTTGTTGGACCAGAATGGCCCCGGGTACTACGCTCATGGCGGGCTATGCTCCCGCAAGCGTAGAAGGCTGGCCACCAAATAACAGAGATGCATGCTATGGTGGGTGTTGTGGTGGTGTTGCAAAAGGCAATGTCGACACCCCTATCGCCGGAGAGACGAGGGATGGCGACGATTGTGGGGGTGGCGTAGTGGGTGCAATCTGTGGTCCTAGGGCTGGTTGTAGAGGCAACTCGGGAGTCGGTAAGGATAAACCTGAAATGGGCTGGAGCGCGAGTGCCAATCCCTACAACTGCTAGGCGAGGGCCGACATTTGTTACAGTTGCGCAAATATGGGATCATCACTAGTGGCTCCAACGGATGGAGGCAAAACAGGAAAAGAAGAATCAAGAAGTTGGGACCCAAATTGTCCAAACTGGGGGAAGGCTACTACAGAGACAGTCGCAGTCAGAGGGGAGCTGGTAAACACATAGCCCTGAGGAGGAGCAACGAAAGAACCCTAGGGAAGGGTCATGGGAACAACATCAATTGTTGAGACCCCAAAAGCAGCAGAAGACCAAGCTAACGGTCTCGAAAACGGAGTAGCCACAGGGACACGGAACTAGGGTGACGAAGGTCCTCCGGAGGCTAAGGCAAAAATGGAGGCAACAGTGATATCAGGGACAGAGACAAAGGAAGGGTATGCTGAAACAGGGACCTCCTCCTAGACAGCAGAGGAAAGCGGCTCGCTGGTTTGCTGGGCCATAGCAGATCGCGAGCGAGTACGGATTGGATTGCAGCTGGGAACAAGAGGATGAATCCTAGGACGAGCTATTGTCAAAAGCAACGGATAACTCGAGAGATGTGGTCGAAAATCAGGTCGTGTTGGGTGTCAATGAAAGGAAAAAACCTCGAGCTATGGCTAAGGAACTCGCACTCTGACAGGTACTCTATGTACAAAAATAAAGAAACAAGTTAGAAAAGATGCAATGCTTATGGTGGTATGAATGCAGATGCATGAATGCTTCTAACATGCGCTCTCTCACAATCTAAGGGTGTCCTACCAAGCCATATACTCCGGGTTCACACAGGGGTAAATGGGTCTCTGACTCAAGGTTAGAAGATAAAGGTTCCCATTCTAAATCCTAGCCAAAGCTTAGGCAGTAAACGGGTGGTGTGTTCGGGGCCTTGTCCTCTGCCAAAGCAATAGGCTATACCCTCTACTAACACCGACATGACCCCAAACAAGGGAGGACATACCGATATGTCATCCCACGCCAAAGCCATAGAATGAGACATCAGGAAATGTCCTTCACAAACTACATAGGTGGACTCAAGAGATGAGAAGATGCATGCCCTATATGATGAATGCAAAATATGCTTTAAGTCATTTACTTGCAAATTTGTTACACCATGGGGGAAAGTTTGCAATTTGTCACTAGTTTGTGTCCTATTTATTAATTTTGGTTTTTATGTTTTTATTAACAGAAAAGGGAAGAAGGCATGTCTCTAATCACCTAAACATGGCATATACAAGAAGGGAAGAAAACATGCAAAGCAACCATCTATTAATAAACAAAAAGCATATGCATGTTATGTGTAAAACGAGTGGCATAGCAAATGTGTAAAATGAAAACACCCATTATACAAAAGGCATGCATGTAAGAAAGACAACTTATATTACAAAGAGACAAGCAAAGCAAAGCATGGGAAACAAGCAAACAAGGAGAAAAGCAAAAGTAAACGAAAAACCCAAAACGAAAGTCGGGATCTGGTTATCCCCAGCGGAGTCGCCAGTTCTTGTAACCATGACGACGACAGCCTCAGGCAGTCGGCAAAGTCATGGCAAAACAATAAAAAGCAAATGATAAAATATTACAAGTCGCCACCTAGTTTATTTTAAGAACGGGAGACGAGGAAAACCGTTTTAAAATGTTAAAACTATGCAATAAAACCAATGGAAAAGGTCAATCATGAACCAAAAATGGGCAAGGATCCCGGTTACGCACGAGGAAGGTATTAGGCACCCTCGTGCGCCCGAAAATCGGTCTTTCATGGGTTTCTCATTTACTTATATGAAATGTTGGCTTTTCGGCCTTTTTCTGTATGCCCAAGGGCGATATGCAATGCAACTCTATATGCAAGTGGTGCCTTATGCTAAACATGGAAAGAGGGACTGTAGGATGTGTCCTAATGCTCAAAAAAGTCACCCGAGTGGTGGATCAAACACCGGTGCAAAGATATTGCACGGATATGACCAAAGATCCAATAACACTGAATGACTTTCGTCCTCACTTTGCTATATGCAAAACCTAGGCTACCATGCATAAATGTGGATGAAAACAGACTGGAGTCATCCTGATGTATCCAGGAAGACACCCAAAGAAAACCAAAGGCAAAGCAAACCGGGAATCATGCTAAACACCATGTCAAAAACCACTGTTGGCATAGTGAAAACAGGCAAGTGCGCCTATGTGGTGCGCCAGACTGGTGCGCCAATCTAGTGCGCCACCTATGTGCTCTACTGATGTGTGCCAGAAAAGTGTGCCAATGAAGTGATATAAAATCTTGCAAACGTGCATAAAACCATCTGAAAATGCATGATGGACTTCTAAAAGACCTGATCACATGTGAGTTCCCCTCTCTTCCACAAAATCATAAAGGAAAGAGCAAACCCAAGACATGGGTCTTGTGCTCAAGGGCAATAAGCCTCACACAAGACCACACAACCCTACTCTGATAAAGGCCAATAAATCCCAGCTACGCCACTTGGGTCGGGATCATAGACTGATGCAAAAGGACTCCACACAAAGAGTTCTGGAAAGCCACCAGTTCACCATACCCAAGCAGCAAGCCAAACTTTACTAGATGCAAAACTAATGCAAAGGATGTTATTACATGCTAAAATTATGCAAGCAAAAACATGGCATATCAGAGATCATACGTTAGGAAACTCAAAGTCCAGAACAAACATAAATGCATGCAAATCATAATGAAAAAATGAGATGCCTGCACCCTGTGACCAGGCTTGTGCGTCAACCTGGTGCGCCAGCTTGGTGCACCAGTTAGGTGCGCCAATCTGGTGCGCCAGGTTTGTGTACCCCAGATACTGCAACCTGATTTTAGAGTCTGGGTCCGATGTTTGCAACTAATTGGGTTACCGACTATCCAGATCATTTACCTAGATGCCAGAAAACTTAGGTACACTAAAATAGGTATTTAGTAACACCGTTTAAGTGTTGAGTTTGTGGTTTTCAATGCGATTTTTTATGTGGCTTGTGATGCGACGTTTTGCATTGTTTGAGCAAAAAGATTTGAAAGTGTTTTGAAAATAATCTTGTAAATGCTTATTGAAAATAATTTCTATGAATGAGTTCTTGTAATGAAAATGTTTTCAAAAATGATTTCGAAAAGGAAATGCATATTTTAAAAAAAAATGATTTTCCATGGTTTTTAGTCGGATCCACGTGGCAGTAGGGTCATAGCCAATTCGAAGTATGGAGCCTCCATGAAATCGGTAGGAGTTCTACGACTTGATTGTCGACGACGAGCACGGGTGAAAAATGTTGAAAAAATCTATATGTGTAGTTTGATGATAACAAATGTCATGTGATTAAATACAAGTGATCACATAAGAAAATATGAAACACCCAAGTATTACATGTGTAAATCATTTATAAAGGTGTAATAATCATTTATTTGTAAGCTTGATATAAAAATGGACTGACATGAAAAGAAAGAAAGTTTTTGTAGTTCATATGCAAAACGGCATACCGAATATTTTCGGTATATCGATTCAGGGGATATCAGAAAATCAAACGGAGCACCGAAATTCAAAAGAAAATGAAGCTGCAAGAAAATGGTCGACCGAATATTTTCGGAATACCGTTTCAGGAGAAAGCGACAGATCAAGCGGCACACCGAAGTTCAAGGACCTAAGCAGCAAAATGGATTTTCGGTAGACCGAAATATTTCGGTATACCGTTTTATCCCAACCGTTAGAGATTTCGGTCGATCGATTATTTTCGGCATACCGAATCTTGTGTCAGTAATCAACAGATTTTCTAGTCGTTAGTCACACTTAGGAAATCTTGTAACACTATAAATTAAGGTCCATATGTAGCTCACAATTCACCAATTCTTTCATTGAGCTAGATATTATTAAGTGCTTCAAGTGAGTGTAAAGAATTCGATCAAAGCTTTGCTTCAAGCACAAAGAGTTTCAACATCCATTCAGTCAAGCAAGAGCAAGATCACAAGTGCTCAAAGTTCTCTCTTTCAAGCAATCTGAGGTTCTCTGGGAAGGAGAAGTAAAATTGTGATACAAGTGTACAAACAAGGTAACTTTTGTAGCTTGTAATATTCTTGTTTTGAATATAAGGGTTAAAGTCTCAAGTGGGGAACTTGAGGAGTGGACTAAGCCGAGGTGGCTGAACCACTATAAAAATCCTTGAGTATTTGTGGTTGCATGTTTTGTGATTAATCTTTAATACTATCAAATTTGCTCATTAAAACTTAAAGATTAAATTAAAACCGGAAAATCTCTATTCACCCCTCCTCTAGAGAAGCATTAAGATCCAACATAAAAGACTGTGGCTCTTTGAAGTACTATAAGGTCCAGTGAAAAAGACCAGTCCATCCTCTTTACCGAATGCTGGCTGGGCCTAGAGTTGTGAGTCCCTAGGTGTCCAAGCACCAAGGGGCGTCGTGAGGATGCACCCCGTGCGTGTCTGTGTGACTTGAGGGTCATGACTGTGTAAGGCCTACGAGGCCGTGCCAGGTGGACACTTGTGCAGGGTGGTTCATCGTGGCAGTGCAATAAGGTCGAGGTTGGTGCCTCACCGACTGCTTGTGGTCAGGTCGGTTGCCTATCGCAAGGTAACACGATGAGTTTTGACGGACTATGTGTGTTAGGTTTGAGTTAGAACTAGCCTTTGATTCTGTGGTATTAGCCAAGTTCTAGCTTTATTGAGACTTGTGTTTGAGCTAGTTTCCAGCCACGGTTTGGTTATGATTGAGTTGTGTGTTGGTTGTATTTTTGGTTGAAATCTAGTTGAGGATTTTCTTTTAAAATGTATAAAAGTGATTACAAAGATGCATGGAATTTCAAAGAAAATGAAAAGAGTGTTTTGAAAAGGCACGATATGAAATATGACTTTTATGTGGATTGAAATTGAGATTTTGTGTTTGAGTGGCACTTTGGTACCGCTGTGAACTTGAATAGCAGGTGTAGCCATATCAAGTATGCATAAAGGTTTTGAAAAACATGCAAATGGTTTTTGAAAAAAAAGTGAAGAACATGATTTTAAAATCATTGTTTTAAAGAACTTGTGGCATGCTGAGTAATGATATATTACTCAATTGTGGTGTTGCAGCGTCCAAGCGAGAGATGTCGGAGTTTTGTGTGTGGGGGGGGGGG
>JAMKQA010028912.1:0-17805 GCA_024699735.1 Posidonia australis
CAATTGCTCTCATCCTCTTCATGTATGTTATTTAAATTGCATAAGTAGTTAAGCTTGATTATACTTGTTAAATAATATCCTTTGTATACAATTCTCATTAATCTCTAAAAAGTAGTCAAAGTAATTAAAAAGTATTAATTCTCTATTCACTCCCCTCCTCTAGAGGAGCTATTTCGATCCTACAGTACGCAACTCTTAGGTTTTCTTTTAATTTCCAATTTGATGTCTAGGGGCATGGTAGTGTGAATTGCATGTGTGTGGATGCTAGGAATGTGTTTAGGCATTTCTAGAGTTATATTGTGGCATTTATAGTCATTTATGGTGGTTGTTGAATTTGGGTCTTTTTTGACTTCTCTGTGCTTAGAAATTCATATCTCCTTGTGTGATGAATGGATTTTAGTTTTGTTTGTTGGGTTTTGGGGTAGACTCCAAGGTCTACAACATATATTTTGGGTGTAATTTTCAGTGGTAGTTTGCTAGATCCAATTTTGGTTCCCACTTTGGGTGAAATTTGGGTCCCCTGTCTCAGGCTGTTTGAATTCTGACAGAAAACTAAGGACGCAAGCCGATTCGCGGACCACATGCGTGGGTCCGGCAATAGTTTTGGCCCCTGATCTAGGCTCTGTTGGAACTCAGACAAGATTGCCTAGGGCGCGGGCCAGTCGTGCGACCCAGATGGGTAGGTCGGCCGGGGCTTCAGGGGTGTTTTCTAAGGCTTTAATGGAATAAATGATTAGGATAACCATTAGAATAATTGTAGGATTTACCTAAAACTAATTAGCAAGATTCCACTTGGGGTGTGGGTAGAATAAAAGATGAAACAATTCAGAAATAATAGATTCTTTCCCCATTTGGTTTAGACTAGACTTTAGGGATAATGATAGTGTCCCTAGGTCTAGGGTTTGTGTGGTTTTGCATGCGGTGCACTGAATGGAGTATTTAGTGGCACTATTCCAGGTGTTTGAGCCGATTTGGTTGTGCTCCCAAGGGACACGAGCCAGTAGGTGTCTTACACTTGGTGCCAGAGCGTGGAGTTCTGATTATGTTTGCTTTGCTGTGGTATCTTTTGGGTCGATTTGACACTCAGAGAATGTTTTGTTGATGTTTTCTTGGGTTGTGGTCGTAGGTTGAGCGTGATGCTTGTGACCCAAACACTCCTAAGGTGCTTTTGCCTGAGCCGAACAAGAGAGCTGTCAAGGCTGTGTTTTGTTTGTGGTTTCTCGACCTTTGGTTTCCGTGCCGCTGTTGGGCACAATGTTGCTTGAATTTCGAAGGATATTTAATGATTTTGAAAAAGTTCTCCAAAGGAAAGTTTTGGAAAGAGAAAGGTACAGATTTGAAAATGGTTTTCGAAAGAGTTTTCCGGTGTTTTCTATTTGCTTTAGGGGCCGAGATACTTGAGGCTGAGATTTGTTTGGTTTTGGAGGTATGATACTCCTTGACTGTCATTTCGAGGCTAAGGTTGTGGTCCACGGGTTGAGGTGTTTTGTAGCATGACGGGGAGGCATGATACTCCTGTTGTCGCTGTGAGCACTGAGGCTCGAGTGTTGTCGGGTGTGGAGGTATGAGACTCATTCCTAAGCACCGTGTGGAGGGCACCGTGAGGAGGCGTACCCTGTGGTGACCAGTGCGGGTGAGACGCTCACCCCGTAGCTGGTAGCATCCTGAGAGACAGGACTGCCTTCAGAAGGAGGGGTTGGCTTTGTTGAGGGTTCTCCAAGTGGGAGAGCACAGGGTGGCACGTTGTCACAATGCAGACACCATGGTGGCTCCTCAATGGACTGCTTGTGGCCAACGTTGTCTGCTTGGCGCCGGGCAGTTCGACACACTATTTGTGTTTGTGCAGAGTCCTGGTTTGGGAAGTCAGGCTCAGGGCCTAGAGGAGGCCGTGGCTTTGGCGCCTGTTGAGGCGTAGTGCTTTGGGAGCAGTGGCTCCATTGTTTTGGGAGTGGAGGCTTTGTGGTTTGGGTCCAGAGAGGACCATGTTGTGCAGAGCAGAGTCTCTGTAGTTGTGCTTTCGGTGTTGTTTTGTGCTTGAGATGGCAAGAGTAGCTTTCTCGGGCATGCGTAAAAGGTTTTAAAAGTGTACGCACATGGTTTTGCAAAGGAAAAGAAAAGAATGGTTTTAAAGACATGGTTTTGTGATTTTGTGGACTACTAGGCAGTGGTAGACTGCCTGGTTTGGTGTTGCAGCATTCGAGAGGGATGCCAGTGCTTGTTGTGCTGGGCGTCGGTAGATTGCCCTTTTGGTTTGTCGGCATCCGGGTGTGATGCTTGTGCTTGGTTGCCCTCAGCATAAGATGCCTAGTTGTAGGTGGGGTGCGTGTTGGGTGACCGTTGAGTGGTCACTCACGTATGCTTTGTTTTCTATGTTTTGGCAGGTGCAAGATAGTAGTTGTTGGTTGCTAGTGCATATAGGAGGAGTCACGCCACCACACATTAGGGATTCAGGTGAGTGTTAGTTTAGTGTATTTTTGTTGTTTATTAGTTTTATTTCCTATTGAGAGTACTTAGCCTTAGCTACATTATTAGTGTAATCGTTGGTTAATAACAAAGATAAAAATGATTAAAAATGAAAATTTGTAGCTAGGTTTAGTGGTAGCAACTTGAGGGTCATTACACCTAGTTTTACTCCTAGTATTATACACCATCCCTAGCATAGACATTCCACCAACACTCTCTTCTTGACATAGCCAATTATCGTTGAATGTTGCACCAATCAGTCCATGCCTAGTATTACATCATACTCTTACATAGTCAATATTATCAAACTGGCGTTAAAGTCCTTGTCTTCCAACTTAACATCAACTAACCGTAGATATCTCCACGCTAGGCTATGTTCCTCCAACAAAGTCACCACATCAAAGTGAAAAGCCAACCTTGCATGCCTTTCTCTAATTTCAGCTGCAAATGACTTAAAGATAAAAGAAAATGAACTCCCTAAGTTTAACAACACCCTAACCATTCAGTCAGCCACCAGAAAAGAACCTACTAACAACACACATCATAACCACAAGCCACAATTATTATTGAGAAAAATACTGGATACATTACGATATAGGGAGTAAAAGATCCACAATACATAACTCATTACTACTCCTTAACTTCTACAACGTCCCCAGAAGGACTAGCATTAAGAGTAGATATTATGAACACTCGTCCTTTAGTTGGTTGGTAAAGTGTGTCCCGAGCTAGCTTTGGTGGATCTGGGAAACTCCACTAACCATGCTCGATTTTCCCATAACTGTAGCACACCACACCGTCCTAATTCCATTGTCAACGAGTACACTATGACGCTATGTGCCTCGTGTCCAAAGACGAAACAAGATCTTTCTCCCCACAAGCAACTGTTCGAGCCAGTCTGACTATGTCCAGTGGTGCCTTTCCCAACAAGATTGCGCAATAGTTGAATCAAAATGCTCCTTCCTTTTCTTCCTGGAGCTCCCAGAACTCCTAGAGCTCGGCATCACAGAAGTAGAAGGCCATGGAGCGAACATCTTCTCCTTCCCCTTAGGCTGGCTCTCCAAGTACATGTGCTTATCCTCGAATCGGGCAATCAGGTCCACTGCATCCACCAAAGTTCGGCACTAGAAGCCTAAGACCTTCAACTTGAGTCCTTGGTTCAAGTATTCCACGAATCTCCTGGCCCAACGCTGCTTTGTATCAAATGTTTACACAAACTGCTCTAGCTAGGTAAAAGTCGCCTCGTACTCTGCCACTGTCATGTTACCATACTTCAGGTTCCAAAACTTCCCATCCAGTCTATCCCTCTCATGATCTAGAAAATACTTTTCATAGAAAATGCTTAGGAAAACTCTCCAAGAAATCATCAACAAATCAGAGTTCGGGAATTTCAGGTGGTGCATGGCTCTTCACCACTGGTCAACGTCACCCTTGAACTGGAGAGTCGCTAGTTGAACCCATTTCTCTTTTGGACACTCCCTGCCTTCCAAGATCTTCTCTACATCTAACAGCCAAGTCTCACACTCTTATGGCTTGCTTCGGTCATCGAAAGTTGATGCACTCAATCGACGAAACTCCTTGAACCACAAGTCTCCTTTAGTCCCATCTATGTTGCCTTTGCCAAGTGATTGGACAATTCCTTACATCATATTGATCAACTCTTGTTGCATTCCTCTCCATCCACTATCTTCTTCCTTACTAGAGCTCGATGCAGGAGTCCTACCTTTACCTCTGCCTCTAAGCGGCATCCTGCTGTCATTACAAAACACACAACAAATCAGGTACGAGTGCTTTACATTGTGTAGTCCTTAAGGAGCTGCTAAACCGAGCACCCTAAGTTGCTGCACTTAATGTAATCTAAGCTCTGATACCAATTTGTAACGCTCCTCTTGTGCTATATACTAGTATCAATTCTACCCAAGCATTCTATAAGTAACTATGAAAAACTAAAATTAACAATAAAAATAAATCTTAACAATCAACCACTACTTAGAATCATGGTGTGCGGCTATGTGGTTCCAAGCTATGTGCACTAGGATTAGACTGCATTTCTCAATTTGCACTTGGAAGAAAAACACAAAGAACACACATGTGTGACATTGATGTCACTCAGTACGTGCCTATCAAAAACTAAGACCAGAATACACTAGTAATCTACAGAAGGCACACAGTACCAAACCAAATCAAATGAAACGCCAGAGTCATAAAATATGATTATAAATATCTAAAAATCCACTTTACAAACCATGCCTTTTCAAATCATGGTCATCACTTCCTTTAAAATTTTAAGCATCTTTGAAAACCATTTTATACTTTAATAGAAAGCCAAACTACGACTAGAATCTAGCTTAAAATTACACACACATACAATGTGAAAACCCATCGAGTCACCCTGGCCATGGGTGCTCGACCAACCACAAGCAGTCGACGAGGCTCCAACCTCGATCCTACTACACTGCCGTAGTAAACTACCCCGTGTAGGAGTCCAACCACCTCGGTTGTAACCTCATTATATCCATATATCATACAATATGGGATGCGTCCTACCAATGTCCCTAGGTACCCAAGCACCTGGGGACTCAAACCTCAGACCTGACCAGCACCAACACCAAGGGTCATTTGGGTCTCCCATATTGCAGACCCTATAGTACCACAACTACAGTCGCGAGGCTCCATCCTCGAACTCATACTCGGCAACCACGACCTCAGACGCACACCCAACTTCTTAGAGGTATCAACACCTCCACTCCACTAGTACAATCTTTCTGCTACATGGCTCTTGCCAAAACTTTAGAAAACATTTTCAAAATATATGCATTCTCTTTTTTTAAATCATTTTTCAAAACATGTTCATCACATAAATCATTTTCCTCTTTAAAACACTTCTTTCATCTCAAAAATCATATCAGAACATTCTGACTAGGCACAGGCATCGACACGCTAAGAAGATTCACTGGCACATCACGCTAATTGGTTGCACCACCAGATCGTGCTCCTAGCTGGTAAGATCTGCTTACCAGTCGCGCTCAACCCTTTAAAACTAACAATAAAGCAAAAACAGAGTTCACTGGAAATCGCCATTTCTAAGAACTTAAAGAAATTTCAACATGAGTCACCAAGAATCTTACAAAATATACCAAAGTGAAGAACTCGAAATAATTTACCATTTGGGACAAAAGTTACAAGAATCCATTAACCATAGCTTGAGTTATAAAAATCCAAAGCAAAAAGATTCATTCCGCCTAATAAAGGCATTACCCACCGAAAATTCAATGTATAATCCTTGAAAAATTCCGTAAAATTAGGAAATCATCACCAATTGTCAAGAACAAGCTAAACAACACATTTATCATCAATGTGTACATAAAAACGAAGAAAAAGTGGAGGTAGGATGTGTACAGTTACTTTGTCAGCAATCCCTTTCTTCCTTCGACCACTATCTACTTCTTCTTCTTCTGCTTCTCCACTTTTCCTTCCCTTTTTCTCTCTCTTCCTCTCTCCCTTTCTTTCTCTCTTTCTCCTTCTCTACTTTCCAACACTCGATGCCAATGGTCCTTTTATGGACTTTCCGTCGTCGACATTTGCCTGAAGGCGTGGACTAGGCAGTGGTAGGGTGAGGCGAGGCGGCGTGACAGGGTATGGCCTCCTGACATGGCGATAGTGACACAGCAGCGTTCACTATGTTCTTCTGACAATGGTAGCATTTACTATATCTTGATCTACATGCTTGCAATTTGCGTCGGTAATGCTCGCTTCAAATGCGTGTTTTCAATTCGTGTTAGCAAATTACGTCAACTTTTTCCGCTTGCTATAGTCACTGCCTACATACACCTAACCCATATAGGTCCAGGTATTATAGATATAAAATTGGTACATGAGCATATGCAACTGTAAAACGTATTATGGTTACAAAAATGATATTAGATAAATATACTATTATAGCCTTCCATGGAGGATGACAACATAAATGGAGGAGAATCATGATGATGACCATGATAAGGGGAAAAGAGATGATGATGATGGTGGAGGAGGAGGACGACGAAGACAATGCTAATGGCAAAGGGCAACAAGGATAAAGGGAGATGACTACGACAGTTAAGGAAGAGGACGACAACAAAGAAGGAGGAGGAGAATGACAACAATGATGAAAGAGGACAACAATGATGCCAAACGAGAATGACAAATATAGAGGAGAAGGATGATGACAACAGTAAAAAGGGATGATAACAATGATGGAGGTGGATGATAACAATTGAAGAGGATGTCAACAATGGTAATAGTAGCATTATAAGAGGATGAGGATGACTACAAAGATAGAGAGTGGAGGAGAATGAGAACGATGATGACTATGATGATCGTGGAAGGACGAATGTTGAGGTTGAAATGGATTTAGCTTTATGAGATAGAAAGATATAATTGTAAAGCAAAACTTGGTGTACTATCAAATATACAAAGGAGTACCAAAGTGAAATGTATGCTAAATTTTTTCTTAAATTATTTCACTAATTAATCCAATATGAGTTCTAATTGAAAGGAGGAGAAGGAAAAGGAAAAAAAGAAGAAAATCAAACGTCTGAACGTTGCAAATGCAATGTTCGAGCTAAAGATGCAACGTCTTGTTTTTTTTTTTTCTTTTTTTCTTTTTTCCCGGGCAACCTAGCCTGACTACAGTTGATGAGCCAATCTAAACCTACGGCTCCGGATTGGCCAAGCCAGGCCCATGGGCTTAGCCCGTCCATGGCCCAAAGCGAACTTGGGTTGGCCTAGTCCAGTGTAAATTTTATTGGGACTAGGCCCTTTTCTTCCAAGCCGGGCCGAATGACCCAGGATTGGTCCGACTTGATTTCTATGTCTACACTTAGTAGTATGATAATTTACTTTGTAAAGCCCAACTCGTCCATGGCCCAAGGCGGGGCAAAGTTGACCCGATCCAGTGTACATTTTTTTATAGACTGGGCTCTTTTTTTTTCAAGGTCGGGCCAAACAATCCAAGATTGATCAGGTCGAATTTCCATGTCTACACTTAGTAATATGATAATTTAATTTCTAAAACTTAAAACCTAAATAAAAATAAAATAATAAAACACTTAGGCGCTACATTGCTACCACCATGTTAGCATGGCACTATGGCAGCGACCTCATTTCCCATTGGACTACAGCTATCATCTCCAATTTTTGGCAAGGTTATTTTTGTCCAAAAAGCCTGTGAAGTGACAAGTACTGAAGCAATCGAAGTAAACTCCCCAGAAATCAAGCTTTTCTTCACAATACAGCTTTGTGCTAGAATCCACCATTTGATTAGCTAGCTTTTAAAACCTCATTGGATTAACCTCGCTTAAGATTAATTATAGCTTAGTTCGGAAATTATATCAATCTAAAAGGTAATCGGACCAGACCTTTAACAACTTTCGGAAATTATAGAATGTTCTTAAATTTGTACCATAAAGTACATGGCCAAATCTTAGAATATTAGAGAACACCGAGGTTCTAACCGAAGGCATTGGTCACTAGTATCACTGACCATTATGGATTTTGCACATAGTCTAGCCACCGCGAACAAAGAACGAAGTCATGATAAATCTACTTCTCTTTATTGATCATACTCAACATGGTCAAAATCCTGAACTACATCCTGTTAAAGTTAAGCGTTTGTTATAGGCAAAGTAACATGAACTTACACCGTAACTAATATAATTTGAAAATGCTTTCCAGACCAGTTGAACGAGTCTACTCCAGAACGGCCAAACCCAAGAATCACACTTTTAAAATACAGATGCATGGCTCTCGAAAATGCAGAAAAAATGATAACAGAAATTGGAAGGCTTGATCTATAGACTGAATTACGGAACTCATGCAACAGATTGGATGGCTCTCTCGAAGCTGTCTTCAGCAGCAGCTGCGTGCTCAACAAGCATGTGATTAGGGTGTGAAAGCTTCAGTTGGCTGCAGCAGTGCAAGAGAAACAAGAAACAACAGAAATATAATTAACAAAGAAGTCTTTAACTTTAATGAAATACAGCAGTGGATATTCCAAAGAAAGAGAAACGACCATCTGCACACATGTATTGTCTAGATGTCAAATATGGAGAAGGTGTTGATGCAAATAATTAAACATGTACAGATAAATATCCAACAGGAGTAAGGTGGCCATTATTGTAAATCACAACGGTATCTAGCAAAAACATGTGCCATTGTCGCCAAACCACGAGAACAAAATAAACTTTGTATCTTTTTGCTAGAAGTCTATTAAATAGCATGACAAACTATAGCAGACTAAAAAGTAGCTTACAAAGTAAATTATGAGAATCCCATGAATTCTTCAAATCAAATTATCATGATGACACCTTAACAGCATAGAATTTATGATTTCGCCATACAAATAGTTTAGTTGTCAGATCTCCAAATGGAATTTCTTGCAATGTGAATACTTCCAATTTAATTTTGGTCCTTGTCCATTCAAGTCACAAACATGATGTGGTTTAGGGATAAGATGCTCTTTAAACTATTCTCTGGACTGGAAGAATAAAACTAAAGCCAAAACAACTCAGATCACAACCTACGTACAATGATGGAAACAGGGATGAGGAAAATTATCAGTATAATAATCAAAGATTGGGCTTCACCTTGAATTACTGTTTGTTTTAGAAGAAATTTACGGCAGTATAGCAACAAATGGTTCATAAACGTAGAGAAAGGGAACCAAGAATCCTATGGACACATTGAATTCTAGATATGTATTTTTTAATAAATTCCTAGTGAAAACAATGGATTGTATCTCCTTATTTGTACAGCCAACTTCCAATTTTTATGGTTTTGATGGTGTTAGAAAGAGACAAACATCATGGGAAAATAAACTAGCAAACAGCACACCCTAAGCACCCTCACCATATGAGAGCAGATCTCTCTCTTTCTTGGGAAAAAAGTAGACCATAAAGTGAACTCAAAAAAGTAGACCATAAACTGAACATAAGTTGCCTGCTAAAAAGAGTGCTTAATTGAAGTATTTAGCTGTCCAAGCTCCACACTGGCAGCAAATTGTGGGTCCAAAAATAGCAACATCATAATAGAGAGAGGGAACCTTTGCAGACAATTTAGTCTTTGTATAAAAAGTTAACTACGTGACTGAATACCATTATTGGAAAGGACACTTGGAGATCATACTAGAGAGAACCGAATATCATTGTTTTGTTTGTGCAAAAATTGATAGTTTAGAAACCACATAACAGGTGCCACAGTTCAATTTATTAGTAAATGGATGTTTTCTTTTTAGCAAAAGATATTTCTTAAAAAAAGTGGGTAAGTGTGAATCGAATAAAAAATACCCAGAGAAATCCAAAATATCTAAAATGTTGTTTAAAAGGAAAGAAGAGTTTAAGCACCCTCAGGTAAGCATAGAATGAAAATATTCATTGGCTATCTTGAAAATGCTTTTAGTTTAAATGATGGGGAATGTAAAAAAAAAGTTATATGAAGAATTGCAAACTTGCAATCTTGATAATCGAAGCAGGGAAAGAATTAGTTGTGGTCGAGATTCTCAGAAGTGCCTTTCAAATAAAACTGATTGAATTACATTTGCCACCAGAAGATATTCTTAATCGCGAGGTTCACAAAATATGTGTCAGACTATACACCTCTTATAAAAAAGACACCACAAACTAACGACGACATTAAAAATAAAGAAACAACTTAACATTCTGCATCCCACTTAAGCTAGTTCTCAAGCTGCCATTGGTCTTCTTTAAACATGGAACCAATGTATGATGAATTACACGAAAAGATGCATCAGTCAGTAGTATGAGATGTTTCACATTCGTGCTGTTATCAACTCAAATCTGGATATTAGTGTGGACCCAGAGAGCAATGAATTATAAGATCACTTAGTTTGCATGTTTAGCACAGAGTAGGTAGCAAACTTGGCATTTACCTAAGGTAGCGTGTTGATGATTTTCCAAGATGAAGACTGCAAACAATAAGATTTGCCAAAGTTTCAGCATCCTTTGCATCCTGCACACATGATAAAATCAGTTTTCTTTAGCTTCAGTAAGGAAATACCACATTGAACCCTTTTAGTTTTTAAAGGGCAAAAATGAGGCTACATGTCTCCTGTAGCCAAAGTTTTTAAGATATTTTTTCAAAATTTAAAATTAAAATATATAAATATTTATTTACCTGATGATGAAAAATATATTCAAATTTCATAATATTTTAAGTTTTTTCTGCAGTTAAATAAAAAATTTAAGTTCAATGGCTAAGATTTACTGAATTTTCGTACCATCTTTAGACATTAAGATGGATGCTATGATTTTCAGAATGTATAATTGCATGTTCTTTTTAGTACAAAAATCAATCCGTAAGGTTAGATTATTTTAAAAATATAGAGTACACGCAACAGTGCAGCATTCTACTCCTCTTTCTGGAAACATCAAATGGAACCCAGTATTCTGTGATGAGAGATTCAGGGTTATAGAAAAATAAAACCATAGCTTGCCTTGTTCAATGCTTCGAGTAAGAGGGATTCAGCTTCATCAAAGCGGCCCATGTGCATGCAGCACACAGCCTTGCCATTTAGAACCAGCCCAGTCATCTGATATTTCTCAGAGAAATCTTGGAAAATAAGGTATGCTTCTTGTATCTTAGAGCCACCCTGATATTAAAAAGGATGGTCAGATATCATATTTGTTCCTTTCTCTAACACAGCAAATGCAAGAACATGCTTACAACTGCAAGGTTCAGCCATGCACTTGCAAGTTGGGACAATGTGTGATCTTCATCAATCTGTTGCATAATCTTTAATTGTTTTTCAGCATAATCTGACCGGTGCATCTTAATGAATATTTGCACATTTAATGCATATCTGCAAATAAAAAAGGTGTCAATAGTCATGATTGAGAGAGGGTGTGGGAGAGAAATAATTTCCAATACTGATCCATAACCCAAACTTATCCAGGATTGTCTCGCACGTATAATAGAGAAAATTAAGCAGCATTTCATGACATAATTATATGACAAGATAAAACAAAATCAAAAGGATATTTAACCCAGCTATGATGTCCCTACCAGACAATCGAAAAGGCATAAAATTGCAGCGATGGTCGCTTATCTCTCAATATAGAAAGATCTTGAAGTTCAATCAGTTTTGACATTCAATAAATAAACTGTAGATATATGTCAGAATAATACTTACAGTTCCATGGTTCCACCAGAGTGTGTATGCTTCAGAGCCTCATTGTAATCCTTCTCATGCATGTATATGATTCCAGCAATTAGTCGTAGAGTAGGATTATTTCCTATAGCTCCATCACCCAACCATTCTCGGAGACTACCAATGGTAGCTTCCTGTAGATAAAAGAGTTACATATAAGCTTCAAGTAATTTTCAAGTGAAAAAGTAGCTTCAAATCATAACTTTTCAAAAAATGACTTTATATGTGAAATTCACATTTACATAAGACTGTAATTCAGTGGTAAAATGTAGAAAGTTTTTTTGGACCTTGTAAATGCATGCACCAACTTGCTATCTGAATTTCAAAATGATATTAGAGTATGTGAAAACAAATGCACCTGCAAGCTATTCAGATGAAATTATGATTAAGTAATGAGATCACAATACAAATTCCAAATAATGGCAAATTGCAGATACATATGGATTCATGTGAAAGTTGAAAGTAACACATGACCTAGGAGGATAAGGCTCTGTCCTAGATTGCTTTAGACCATCCAAAGTCAACTTTTTCTTCCACAGATTATAGCCAGGGTTAGTCTATTAAAGGCTAAAAATTAGCATTCTTGTGTTTGATGTAAGTATAGCCTATATTGCATATGATATCTTCAATAGTGAAAAACAACAGACTTCACTTTTTGATGTCTGAGCTGCAAATTATAAATCTTCAACACAAATTGAAGCTCCAATAACTACACCACGTCCAAAGGTATATCTAGAATACAGCATTGCATCCAGTTGAAATTCACACGATGCATTTCTGGGAAGTCAACACATTCTTCGCAAGCCGCATGTACCAGAATTGACACCGGACAAAAATGTAGTACCAGCAATACCGGAAGAACAGCAAGTTTAGGAGTCTAACATGAACAACCTAAATTCTACTGCAAACAAACATGACCAGAAACATAAACAGAAGATCCAGTTCAGAGGGGCATAACAAACATGACCAGAAACCTATCAACTTCCAAAGAATACAACGTGAATCAATTAACTGAGGCTGCCCATCAACTCGTATAGCAGACTGAAAATCTTCCATCCCAATTCCCACCAATGCTATGTAAGAAAATCCATAACCAGGCCCAAAAAAAAGACTACTTTCGCATAGAAACCATCTCATCCCACTAAACCATACGTAGATCTAAGCAATTAACAAGAGACCCAATGCCTGCACTTCACAGAACAACCAGCCCCAGACTAACCAATTTACCCCCACCCAACCATCCAAACACTCGGGATCTCGCAACCCCACACCCCTACAACCCATAAAAACACCCGTCTTTCCAACACACACACATCCCAGATCTACACAATCAAACAGAGATCCACCCCAGACCAACCTTGTTCTCGGGGGAGGCAAGGTACATGGCAAGCAGCTTGACGGCCTGGAGCGCGGTTGGGGCGGAGGAGTCAATCTCGTTGATCACAAGCTGCCAAAGGACAAGATCAAAGTCAGAGGAGCCACAGAGGGGGAAGGATTCTAGGGTTTGAGGCGGACCTGGTAGGAGCCGAGGGCGATGTAGGAGCGGAAGACGAGGGAGTCGCGGTCGACGGCATCGTCGGGGGAGAGGTTGGGGACGTCACTGTTGTTGATGGCGGCCTGGTAGGCGCCCAGGTAAAAGTTGTTCCGCAGCCCGAAAAGGTTGTCCGGCGCCGCCATCGATGCCGCCGGAGGAGAAGAGTCTGAGGGAGGTGGCAGGGGAATTTCTGTTCGGATCTCGGGGGTGGAAATGGTGGTGGTGGTGGTGGATACAGAGGTCTTAGTGTTAAGTGGGTGACTCACACGGAGGTAGAGCTGAAAATATGACCGATGAAAAGTGTATCGGGGCTAGTTCGGTCTGAACCCGAACGGACCAAGAGTTAGTCCCTGTTTGTTTTTTTGAAATAGATAGATAAGAGTTAGTCCCAGTTAGGATTCACCAAAAGTCTTGGAATAAATATAAAATAAGAATTAATATTTCATTTAATTATGTGATAATAAATTATTTTTGATTTATTTATTTTAAAATAACTATTTCATGAAAAAGATGAAATAAAATTATTCTAATAAGTTATTTTAATACATGTATATATACAATAGACGTGTTTAATTGCCAACTCTTCCAACTCCCATCGTTGTAGCTCCCAACTCCCGTTGGTTTCTGTAAACAAATGAACATGCTCTCCACTCCACTGCTGAAGAATCGATCGCTTCCAGTACTGTAGCCAAGGCATGAGGTAGGGAGCGAGCAAAGGTCGTTCTTCGGAAGAGTTGAAAGGTTTCAGATATGAAAGGTCATATTTGTCCCTAACCTTTACCACTAATACCAATATAACCTAATGTTATTTATGGAAATACGAAACAGTGGTTGATTGTTATTACTCGATCCGCTCCTCTGTGTTGGCCCTAACTCTAGAGGACTGAACTGTCGCTGTCAACCCTGCTCTGCTTTCACGGGTCTTGCGCCTCACCGACCATTGCCAAAGTGCATCTCACAGGGCAGCAGTAGCTGACGATCAGAAATACAGTACCAATGCGTTTTTTCCCCTCTTTTGATGGATTGTGATTTCTTCCCTAAAATTTTCCCTAAGAATTTTTTTTCTATTTCTTCCACCTTTTTTGATCGAGTAGACTATTTTCGTAGACTATGATTGTATAGATCTGTTCTTCATTTGATCGATTAGACTATTTTCATGGGCATCTATGGTTGACGATCTCTTTTTTTTAATGGATCTGTTCTTCAATAATAATATTAATATAAAAAAACATATATCTGTTCTTCGTTTTTTCGTATATATGAATCAGTTCTTCTGTATATATCTGCTCTTCATTTTTTCGTAACTTATTTCATTTTTCTGTTCTTTCCGAATGTTTTTCTATTAGGATAGATCCACAAATATTTAACTTCTGTTGACATGTTTTTTATTAGGCTTTAATTTGTACTCCATTTTTGCTCATATTTTGTGTTGTATTTGTACTCATATGGTGCTCTATTTGCTCATAATTTGTCCTCTATTTGTTCATATTTTGTACTCATATTTTATTAGGATCTATATGAATGGCCTATTGTGCCATTGGCATATTTTTCATATGACCTGATACAACATTAACATCTATTTCCAAAACTTGTTTGATCATTCAAAGAATCCTTCCAATAAATAACTTATATCATAACTATTTATAATTTTCATGAATTATGTAGATTAAAAATTAAAATTAGATAGAAAACAACAAATGTTAGAAACTACAACCTTCAATGATATATGTTTGTCAAGTTTGAATTGATAAAGTTTTAATTATTTTATTTATATGCATGATATATTACTCTTTTAGGAATTTGTTGTTTGTATCTCTTTTCATTACCAATTAACAGTTGTAAAATATTTTGATGTGTAGTGGTACATGTGTTGTTTACTAGCAGATATTATACTATTATATGGCGAAAGAATTCTATTTGGTTTATCGATTAAATCATAAGCGGTTATATTACTCTTTTAGGAATTATATGCATGATATATTACACTTTTAGGAATCTATTGTTTGTATCTCTTTTCATTAGTGGTTAACAGTTGCAAAATATTTTGTGATGTGCAATTGTACATGTATTTTTTACTAGTAGATATTATTCGATTATATGGTGAAAGAATTCTGTTTGGTTTATCAATTGTACATGTGTTTTTTATTAATAAATAGTAAAATGATCAATTTATTAGAATGAAAAATCCTATTACATTACGATTTTTTCTTTTGTTCGCTTTTTAACATTTGACTTTTTACTACCTTTTTGTTGTTTTTTTCCTGATATTCAACTTAAAAATTCTTTGTTTTGTTGACTTTTTTTAACTATTCTAGCATGTGTTTTGGGTAAAGTATGTTGAATATGACTTGAATTATGATTATAATTAGGATTGTTGAATATGACTTGAATTATGATTGTAATTATGGGGCAAATTAGTCTTTTGGACCTAGTATATATATGCTAGGATTCCTATTGTTATGCCCAACACCCTTTTGTATCCCCAATTACACATAGTGAAGAATAGTCTCTCCATCCGTGGACGTACCCAATTCGGGGAACCACGTAAATCTCTGTCTTGTGTGATATTGTTTGTTGCTGATTTGGGTTTGGCAATTAGTTTTCTCTTCTCCCCACGCACAACAGGACTAGATGATCATGAGTTGAGCTTTCAATGTTTCCTTATCTGTGTCGGTTGGCAGAAAGGTCAGGTCTCGGAGGACAACCCACTCACGGCATATGAGAGGGGGAAGATGTCGTATAGTAAGTTATATATTCAACTGTCATAGTAAAAGCGGCAACTGTCTTCTCCTTGGTATTGAACCATAAGACAGTTTCTGATCCAACAAGTAAGAAAATATATCCAGAAGTAGATTTTCTTTTATCAACACATCCAACAAAATTTGAGTCAGAGAATCTCATGACCTCTAGTTGATCTGAACATTTGTATGTGAGTATGAGATCTTTAATTTCCTTACATATATTTCAAAACTTTCTTTACAATTTGCCAATGTGAAAGTCCTAGATCACTTTGATATCTTCCAAGATATGCAGTGACAAAAGTTAGATTTGGTTGAGTACATGTTTGTGCATGGTTGAGAGACTTAACTACTGTAACATATGGTTCATCCTTCATTGCAAATCTTTTTTAATCTAATTAAGGTTCTTACTGTTTTCTTAGTTTATCACCTTTTACAATTGGTGTTTTACCATGAACACAATTTTTTATTGAAAGTTTCTTTAACACACTTAATTGATATGTAAGACTTCTGAGACAGCCTGAGCATGCCTAGAGACCTATTACAGTGAATTTCTATCCTAATAACATGATAGGCTTCACTCATGTCCTTCATATCAAATTAAGTTATTAGATAGAAAATCTTTAGTCTCTCTTAATAATTTAATTAGGTTCTTAGTGAGCAACGGAGTTGATAGGGAAGGACAAGTAGGTACTGTCTCAGGTAATTCTCTGATGTCATTGTAGCTCAGAGATATCCTCTTTGATTTCTTCCAATCTTCATCCTTAATAAGAGGTAGCACGTCCAAGTTCTTGCCAGCATAGGACATGACCTTGTTGGATTCATCACTGACACCATTGGTTAACCACAAAGCCATAGCTCGAATAGAATCATGCATTTTTACATAGTCCTCGTTCTCGCAACTTTGCAACATGCAAGCCACTACCAGGCTATCGATCACCTCCATGCCCTTATCGAAACAAGAACTAGAGTTCCCACTATCAGCAGCACCCTCTTCTTCATCTAGAAAGCCATCACCCATGCAAAGCTTTATGATATTTTCCTTTCTTATTCTGCGGTCCTCAGGATACAACACACAGTACAAAAGGCATGATCTCAATGTGTCATTTTCCAACTTATCAAAGCTAAACTTCAAACGTGCACGAACATTATCCATACCTGGGAGTTTTTTCAAGTCCTTACTGGCTGCCCTCCAGCTCTCCCTTGTCTTCGCTTTCGCCATTGCTCGCGCGACCGTGACGAGGACAAGCGGCAGGCCATCACAGCTCTTGGCTGTTTCCCATGCTAGTTCTTTTATCTTTGAATCTTTCAGCACCTCCTCATTGCATAGCTTCTTACGAAACAAATCCCAAGATTCTGTTTCTAACAACAGAGGGATTTCAACTTCTGTGGCGCCAAAATGATGACAAACTGCTTGTTCACGGGTGGTGAAGATTATCTTGCGTCCGTTCCCTCCGACAGGTACAGGAACCCCTATCATCTTCCAACCCAGCAACTCCCAGACATTGTCCATCAACAAGCAGTACTTCTTCCGTGACAATGCATTGACAAGAGCTTTAGCTTTTTCCTCTTCTTCCCCCTGCAGATCCAATCGCAAACGTTTTGCGATGTCTTTTTGTATCTTCTCAACACTATAATCTTGACTGACTGTGACCCAGATGACGATCTCAAATCCGCTGTTGTTTCTCTCCTCTAACTCGTTGTTGATCCTTTGAAGAAGCGTCGTCTTGCCAACTCCACCCTGTAACCATGCCGGCGAGGAGATTCCGCAAACGAATGCGAAATCGGTCGGCAAAATCACGTCGAAAAAGCAAAATAAAACGGAGTCGCCACCTAGTCTATTATGGAAGACAAGGAAAACCATAACA
>JAMKQA010029011.1:0-11663 GCA_024699735.1 Posidonia australis
ACATTAAGATTATAAATAACTGAATATTATTCCTTTGTAAATGATTTGTATATTCAATACCTGAGTATTTCATATTTTCTTAAGTGATTATTTATAATTAATCACATGTCATTTGTTATCATCAAAATATACTTAAGGATTTTTTCAACACGTGGTTCCCTCCGCCGACGTGGTTACAAGATGTTATATTCTGGATATTTATGTTGATCTCATAATAGTTTGGACTAATTGGATATGAATATGTTTAGATCACTTTGCCTAAATTCCATGTTACACATTTACACTTGATCCATGCTATTGGTTGTATTAGCATTAGTGATCATTGTAAGTTGAATTATACTTAAAGTAATGAAAACTTCTTTTATCTGATGTTGGTACAATTCATTGACTGAATTGTAAGATGTTTGTTTAAAATAGCCATTTGGAGCTACTCATAAAGTCTTAATGTTTTAATTGTTAATTTTATATATGACTCAAGTAGGAGATTGTTGAGTTAAATCCAACATAATATATGAGCTAATATAAAACGAATTAAAATATTGTAGGCTATTTTCTGATTAGGTTCATTATAATGGTTTATTTGGTTTTTTGGATTAAGCCAATTAACATCTTAAGTGATGTGAGTTAATATGTGTAGAGATCATTACAACATTTTTCCATTTGTTGATTGGTTGAATTAGAAATGTGCAATATTATAATTTTTTATACATTGAGGTCATGATCCCCAAATCCTAAGTAAAACCTCCCTTTTCTCTCACCCCTATATTGAAAAAGAGTAAGACAAGAAGAACTTTGTAATTTAGAAGACCAAATCTGAGATATAGAAATAAGGTTTTCTACGTATATTCAGATATACTTCCGTACTTAATCATATATGTATTTTTTATGATGAATATGAGATGATTAGATTTTAAAAAGTACATTTTAATATATAATATTTATGTATTTTTTGAGATCTATATTTAATACTAGATACTAAAGATAATCAAAGCAGTAAATAACAAACACCAAAAAACAAACATATTCAAGCGAATTAATCTTTAAAAACTAAGAGAAAATCATACAACATGCATGCAAGGATTTTCCCATACCAAATGTTCTAGAAAGGATGGAACCTAGCAATAAATTACCTTTGCTTTACGACTCTCTCGAAAATATGCCCTCTAGGTTAACCCGTTCCTTTGAGATCTGAAAAGCAAAATGCCTCTCGACAAAGCAATTTGGGAAAAGCTTGAACACGTGTGGGAAACAAAAATGGGGGATAAGCGGGAGGGAGAGTGGGAAGTGGTTTTTTTTTGTTTTTGAAATTAGTTATATTATATTATTATTCAGATAATTACTTGACTATGAAGCTAACACCACGAATCAAAGTATAACATATGACAAAGTACCAAACTGTCTAAAATACTACTGAAAGTATCAAAATATTACAACTCCAGAAAATTAATTGTTCAAAATGCCTAAAGATAAAATGTTCACTCAATGTCCACTGACCCCCTTAGAAATGAGTCATAAGAGGAACACGACTACAACTCAACAGGAGCAAGACTTGATGATGCAGGTGGAACAGGAGTAACAATATCCACAATCGAAACAATGGACTAGGCCACCAGATCATGAGTTTGACTCCAATCTTCATGCATCCTAATCAGCATCTGCGAAAAACTAGATTGATTTCTACTTGAAATACAAATTTCTCTCCAAAGTCCAATTAATGAGATGATACTAAATATGATATCAAGTACCGACTTAAAGTTTTTTTTTTGGGCAAAGGTAAGTATTAAGTATTAAATATTAATCCCCAGGAGAAGACCAGGGGAGTCAAGTACCAATCACAAAATAGGCAATGTTCTTGTCAATATTACAAACCGTCAAAAATTGGCATTAATGTTTTATCAAAAAAACAAGAGACAAACTACTACTCCATTGCTTCAGTAGTAGGGACAGCAGCAGCAGTCGGGATAATGGAGTCAGTGGAGGTGGGAGGAGCATCAGAAGAGGTAGAAAAGTTCTCTGCCCAGGCAGCCTTCATAGAGGCCACGGAGCTCCTCAGGTCCTCCTTTTCAAAACCTGGTAGAAGAGATTCTAACCAATACTCCATTAGTCCAATAACATCAGAAATAATAACAAAAACAGGCTTAGAAATATTACGAAAAATCCTAGCATTCCGTTCTTTCCAGGTTACCCAAAGGATAGCTTGGATCAAAAGAAACCAGTTAATGTCACTTAAGTGAAAAATGAGGCTAAGTTTATGCCAATATAAGTGCCCAAGGTTACAATATCCAGGATAAAGTCTATTACATAAAGAAACTGCCATATGTGTGAAACGAAATCACGAAACATAAACAGATGCTTATTAGTATTGACTTAAAGTTATTTCTAAAGATTCTAATGTTTCTTTCAATCCATAAACACCAAAATACATTAGAAACAAGTAGATTCCAAAAAAAAAAAATAACCATCATACTTAGTTAAAGTGTCTAATGAAAAAATATTCATCAAGTTGATGGACGAACAGAGAACAAGGTTAGACAATGTCTCATTGTCACAGTGACTGAGAGAACTTTAAACTCGTCACAGATCTCGGATTCGAATCCTTGGACATGCATATCGTTAACAAAAAAACAGAGAACAAGGTTATTTGTAAAAAAATCCGATTGAGGTTCATACTAGCTTATGTTCTTTTTTTTATCACAAGAGATGCATTTTCACCTTTTTTTTTGACAAGGTAGTAATAGTATATAAATATTAAGTAAAAGTTAAATACAGTAATCTAAAACGCAGGTCTGCAGGGAGACATGCTAGCAACCTGTCGCAGGAGTCAATCAAAATAGGATACAAACGGTCCCCAAAACAAGCAGCAAAGACAAGCAAAATTACGGCATCGAAACCAACATACTGGACCTGCAAAGACACAGAAAACCCCAAGAAAAGCAGGTCAGAAGGTCAAGCATCCTCCTCATCCGGCAGGTCATCGTTTCCCAACCTATGAAAGGGATATCAATAGGTTCAGAGTTATTGTAGGTTCGTATAACAGTCTCCGGAGCAGCGGCGGAGGCTCCTCCTGGCCAACCTGAACAGAAGAGTTAGCCGGCAATTGGGTGTCTCGGGCATTTTCCCTTTAATTGGGCCGGATCATAAGATTTTCATGGACACAATAAAAATGGTGAATTTTATAGTTTTTCAAGTCCACATTTCACTGATATCATACAAATTTTATAGACTAAATTCATAGGCCAAATTTAACGTCATGCAACTTGAGACAATCATTCACTTTAATTGACTAGTAAAATTAAGGAAAATATTATATTAAACACACTCCTAATGAACGAGGGACTACTAATCTATGCAATATCAGATTATTTAGAAGTTTTACAACCCATCGATTTCAAGTCTAGCAATCAACAAATGTAAGAAGTATAAATTCTAAACGTCCTCAAAATCCTTATTTTTGGATCTCTAGGACGAATTAGCCGGTCGAAAGTCCACCACTATTACTCTGAAATCAATTAAATCTTAAACTATACGAAAAGTAATTTTGAGGACAGGTCCCTTCTGGCCTTCGGTTTTATCTGTTATTGCTTGCTTCGTCCGAAGCAGGAAGCGGAGAGGCCATCCCCGAATGAACAAAATGAGATGACCCACATTTTCCTCGCAAAGGTACCGGTCGTTGTTTTCTACGGCACGTGCTTTATCAACCACTCCAAACTCTGAAATATCAATTTACATGCATAAAATTTAGTTCTGAAAATTATAACAAGAAAGAACCATGAGTATTTGATTCAATATAATCAAATTGAAAGAGATTAATAATCGTTATAGAATAACAATCGAGGCGTACGTTAGCAACAACCAATTACCTTGATGCATTCCGGCAGATCATCGTTTTTTGTTCTCACGTGTGTCTGCATGTAGTATAACATTCCAAAACGTCAATCAATAACAGATTTGATACATTTATTTGCTAATTCATTAATAAGAAGAAAGAGTTGTACTTAGTTGAATAATATAGGAAATTTAGAATGATACCGTTTGAGGATCTACTTGATGAAAAAACTAATCAGTTCATCCTTGCTATGTCTTTTTTATTTGTGAAATTAAAGCTATCCATGTTTGTACGAGCATGTTAGTAGCTCAATATCTCAAGGCCACCCACCCAAAGTAAACAAACATATACGTCAATACACTCTAATGATGATAATATTTTGGAGTTGTCCCAACAACTAATGAAACCATGAAAGTAATAATGCAAAAAATCCACGAATTCAAATATCGCTTGTAAACATAAATCAGATATCACAAGTTTATTTAATTTTGACAAGAGGCGTATCCTTCATGTGCTAAATATTGTGCACATAATAACCTGATTCTTTTCTTATAAAGAACTTAAACAAATTATTATCTTACCAAGAGAAAAACGTTTCGTACTTGGTAGTAATGCAAGTTTGTTTAGTAATGCAATTATTAAGTGAATACGAAACCAAATTACCTCCATGACCCATTGACAGGAGTCGTCCGAGTCCGCGGCAAGAGATGCAAGGACGACGAGGCCGGCAGCCACTGTGGATGGCCAGAATCGAAGCCTATCATGATCGAGGAGTGACAGGACAGCAAGGTATTTTGCTAGGCTCTCCACCTTGGGCTCCGCCCTTGCTGCCTTCAGATAAAACCTGCATCAACCAACCAAATCCATTCAACCGCTGCTCTGATTTAGGCCTATTTACATTCCAGGGAACTTAAGACTGTCGTAACTTTATTACCTGGTGATGGCACTCATAACCAAGTTTATCTCAATCCAATTACCACTTAAAAAAAACCAACCAATTCCATTCTCCCAATTTCAAATTCGAAAAGAAAAGGAAATGCAAATTAAACAGGAATAAGAAAAGAGAAAGAATATTACCATAAGAAGTTGTACGTCGTTGGAAGGAAGCACTGGAAGTTGAGAACTTCCTGCACAAGCCATTCCATGCCTACCACTTCCCCTCTGCTGTAGGCGTGGTCCCCCACAAAATATGTCTTCCGTCGCACGCTGGTGATTCCAATCATAATTAGTTGAGGTGGTAATTCTAAAAATAACCATACAAACAGAGAACATTTGTGCAACAGTAATGCATAATGCAAGAAGACGTATTTTCACTTGTTGTACGGCTGATTTTCTTCCAGACGAGTGGTAAAATAAAGGATAAAATGAGAGAGAGAGAGAGAGAGAGAGAGATATTCACTTATTGTACGGCTGATTTTCTTCCAGACGAGTCGCCAGAACGACACAAGCAATACCCAAGAGGTGAAGACTTCTTCTGGTTTTGAAGAAACCTCTGCACAAAAACCTGTCCATCAGGCTGACTCCCAGGAACAAGGTCTCATTCCGCAGCTCCACCGCATTAGAGTGCTGCCAAACAGGCAAAAGAATAAAACACAAATCGGATATCAATTCCTAACGACATCATAAATATATTATTTCTTTTGGAACAGGAAATGACTTGAAGGACGACGGAGAGTTGCAGACTCCACGCTCACCTCCACCATCCAGTTAATCATCACCATCCGCTCGTGGATGACCATCTCATAGTACTCCGGCGTGATGGTCTTCTCTTCGGAATAGTCATAAAGTTGGATTCTCCTTTCCCTAATTCGGAACAAGCTGTAACTCTCCTCGTCTTCCACGCTCTCAAATCTCAACAACTAAAGCACAGAAACGAACAAAAAGCTCCGAATCATAATAAAATTTGTCTGGAGACGAGAAAAGAAAACCGCAACTAAACTCACAGTGAACTCGTCGGAATGCTCTGGAGGTGCGTCCGGCAGCGACGACGGTGAGAACTCCTTGGTAAACTCGAGGTAGAGAGAGAAAGCAACCGACGTCCTCGTGTCATCACGAGATTTCTCCGAGAAATTGTCGGATGATTCCAGTAAGTGCGACAGATCAGAGAAGTAATCCTCTGAGCTTCCACCGAAGAGTTCGGACTCCAGCTCCGAGAGCAGCACCTCGTTGCAGCTAGAGTACACCGAAGCTGAGCTCTGGCCACCGCTGCCGCTCGACAGCTGCTCCGAGCACGCGAGTTGCCCCGCTCCATCAAAATTCTGCGAAGCGTCCGGCGATTTTAAGATTTCCGGAACCTCTGCTTCGGAAACCAATTTGACGCACGACCTAGCCTTCTTCCTCACATCTCCACCGGACACATGAGACATCTCAGAAACCGTGAGCTCCGAACCCGCGCATTCCACGGCGGCCGCTTCCTCTCCTCCTCCATCCTCCGTTCCTCTACCACGAATGGACTTGCGTCTCGAGCTCTCCACATCAGCGAAAGCACTACCGGAACTTCTGTTCCCACTGCATTCCGCTTCCTTCTCCTCCGCCAGCTTCCGATTCTCAATCTGCCTAGCGTAGAGCCTCGTGATCCTCCTGAATTCACCGGCATAACTACTCCCCCTAAGCGCCACGCTCCCTTGGCTCCTCCATCCGCCTTCTCTCCTGCGCTTCCTCGCGTCCTCAGATCTGGAAGGGATCAAGCTCGAATCAGCAGTGACAACGCTGTGGAAACAGGAAGACGAAGAGGAATCCGCCTTCGCCTCCGCTCCAACTGCCTTCTCCGAAGCATCATCGTCATCGGCGAACCGGAGGATATGGATGCGGCGTTTGGAGCGAGGAATCATTGACCGGGACTTCCGCCGCCAGTGTGCCGTTACAGGGGGCAGCGTCGTATTCCTCCCTGAATTGGCCGGAGCCGGGGGCAGATCGAGTGCCCCGGACATGGCAGGGGCAAGGGAGGGGATCGGGTTTTAGAGGAGAGCTGGGCTTTCAGTGGAGGAATGGGAGTGGTGTGGAAGAGGAGAGAGCAGATAGGATAGGGAGCACTGATTCTGGGAGTAGAAGTGTTCTGTGCTATTGTTGGAGTGAGGAGTGTGGGAGGAACGAAGGGGGTGTTTTCCCGTGGGTTCGCGTTTTATAGTGGGGGCTGCGGCAGTTAGTTGTTGGTGTGCCACGTCACCATTTCTGCTAGGCGTGACTTTTTTTCTTTTTTTTTTTAAAATACGAAGGTAGAGATATATTGCTAATGACAGATCGTAAAACCACGATGCAGCACAAGAGTTTACAGCTCCCATCATCGGCAGCAATACGAACGCATGGAATCATAGTGCAGAACAAACGACACAAACGCAGCTCCCACCTTCGGAAGCAAAACAAGCAACAAGATGCATGGTGCACTGCGAACAACAACAGCAAAGACCTAGAGTGTTCATAAAAAAGGATCTCAACACAGATCGTACACGACATAATTAATGCGATAATACGATAAAATTTAATTATATTATTTTAATTATTTTAAAATATTTATATAATTCATAATTAATAAACATAACTTTATTTTGATATGATTGGACATTATTTTTTTTTCCTGATTTAACATGATTGAATCTAATTAATATATATTTAACATTAATAATGGATTATTAAGCATACTATTATCAAATTGAATACAAATAAAATTATATATGTTTAAAATTATTATATTATTAGTAATCAAATATAATTTTTCCAAAATATAAGAAATATTGATGAAAAAATGACAGATACAATAACAAAATAAGTTCGACACAATAAATAAACAACATGATCCAATTAACAAGTCTAATCGTAACAACAATAAGATGCACTACACTCAAACAATCAAGATTCAAGAAGCAAACAAAGTCCAATGGTCAAAGTGGCCAAATAACAATTCAAAGTTGTCACCATTAGTCACACATCCACTACCCCAAATCACAAGCATCTAAGTAATTTTTAAATCAAATTTAATCATTTTATCTATTAAAATCAAATCACTTAAATTTGATTTGTGGTTTAATTATTTAATAAAATACATATAAATAATAAATTTTTGATATATTTTCTTTTCTTTTTTCTACTGTCTATCATGTCAGAAATTGAAATATGATACAAATATTATAACTTTGAGCAAATCCAATCTACAAACACCACCACCTTTTTTTTAGACAAAATATAAAATTCCATCAAGAAAACAACTAAAACTTACTACAATATTAAATTATTTCGAGAGATCTGACTACAATATAAAATTTCAAAGTAGCAAACAAATATTGAATATAATCTAAGTACGTTATATATATTAATATAATGATACTATATAATGTAACATATTAGTATGTTACATATATTAATACTAAATTTAAATATTTAATATTCATATATGACTTATTGATTCAATTCAATTTCCTTGGGAGCTATAAATCGAATCATATGATTCGATTTGAAGATATTTCAAATTAAATCAAACCATTAAATTTAAAAAATTAAATTGAACTAGTAAATACGTTTTGACACGGTTATTCGATTTAGATGATTTAGATGTTAACTCTTACCCCTCAATTCCATCCAGCACATCATCAATGATCAAATCAATGGACAGTTCTTCATTCTCCTCCTGTACAGGGGCAGCAGGAACAACAGGCTGATCTTAATTGGAAAGCAATGGTGGCGGTAACAGCGTCTGCATCATTGAAATCTTGCATAGGAGTTGTCAGCACCATTAAGTATTATATTATTCCGAAGCAACCAATTGTTCCAAATCTTTATATATTATAAAGCCTGTGTCCCATAAAACGACAAGTCAAAACCTCCTTTCCCTCACTCTTTTTCTTTCTTTTCTTCTTCTTACTCTTCCACTTCCTTCTCCCCCTCGACCCGCCTTTCATCCTTTACACTCTAACTCACATACTTCTTATTATTCCATGCGTCCGTACACATTCCTCTCTCCTCCCTCTTTTTTTTTTTTTTTAATGTTTCCATCATACTCCTTCTGTAGTTTCCTTTCGTCCTTACTCCCATCTTTTTCTTTGACACATATTGGATAAAGACTGGAAGGAGAAAATAGAAAGACCTCTACTATGTCAGAAAAGAGACTAGAAGAAGAAGAGACTTGCCCACATTGTCGCTTCCACCTCACTCCTATCTCACTCCTTCACCGTTGAAATCCCTCTTCTCCTCCACTTGCGTTCTCTATTCTTCTTCCTCCTCTTTCTTCTCTATCTTTGATGATACTTGAAGTAGAGGAAATTGAACTTCAACTAGTTGCGATCCTAGCTGGTAATGGTTCTTCTTCTCTTCCTCTTTCCTAATGTTTTTGTGTCAACAGAATCGAGAGTAAAATCCCTACCAACCATCACATTTTTATCCATTTTACCTTCTTCACCATTGAAACAACCCCTTCATCGTCATGATAACCCACTTCTTTTTTTCTTTTCCGTCATCACCACTCCCTTGTACTAGTGACCACTAGCACTGTTAGAAATCACCACCATAGCTGCTCTCTCCACACACGCATTATCTTCATACCTTGTCATCGTCATCAACCAACACCTCCATCGCACACTGCCAACACACCCTCCTTCCCTACCCAACCACCAATGTCGTCCACCACCAATAGCCAACCACTTCAACCAACAAGTACCACCGTGTCAACAATACACCCACCTTACTCCTGAATCCACAAACCTGAGAGAGAGAGAGAGAGAGAGAGAGAGAGAGAGAGAGAGAGAGAGAGAAGGTGATGGCTTTCTATCCTTCTCACTTGGTGGTCTATGAACATTTTGATGTTTAATAAATGGCAAGAATCGGTTGTTATGTATGTGTTGCTGATGAGATTGTAAATGGTATTTGCTTAGTTTCAATGCTTGCTGTCATGTTTACCTATGTTTAGAAATTACGATCGATTGGTATACTTTTGAAGGGTTGGTTTGCGTGGAAAATGTTTAGTAATTAGAAATTGTTTTAAGTTCATTTGAACTCACATACTTATATCTAGAATCATTGATGTTAGAAGGGGACTTGACTTATCTACGTAATATAAATATTCATGTGAGTATGTAATGAGTTGGGGAGTTAGAATGATGAAGTAGAATCAGTTAATCCTTACTTAACCTATACGTAGTTAGAGGTGATAATAGTGTACTTATATGTGACTTCTTGCTAATTATAGGACAACAACAACAAGGGACATAAATCCAGAAATTTACTTGATTTAGCGTACAACGTAAGTAATTTCGAGGATATTATTTAGGTTGTGTAGACATCCCAATTTTCTGATTTTGCAGGATAGAGATGTGGTGGTTGAGTTCTAACCCTATCAAGGCCTATTTAATTCATGGAAACCCAATTAGGCCCATGAAGGCCAACTTAGGCCTGTTAAGTCCTAATTGAGCTCACTTGGGCCCATCAAACTTAATTAGGCCCATCTAACACTTTTAAAACTCTTTCAACTTGTTTTGGGCCCATTTAAACCCAATTGGGCCTATGGGGGCCCACAAGGCCCATATAGGCCCATTAAGTCCAATTAGGCCCATGGTGGCCCGCAATGGCTCAACCCACATCTTCTCCTATTTGAACTTCTTCCAAAACCAAGCTCATTTATCCCTCTTCATCTAAATTTAAACCTAATAACACATTTTTCTTCTTTGACCTAAGTTTCCACCTAAATATTCAAATTTTATTTCAACCCACCTCCTTCCTTCCTTACTGAGTTCACTCCTTCTCCCTGATCCCTCACGATCCAGCCATTGGATCAATCTTTTCTTCACTGGCTTCACCAATCCTTCTAACCCAGCTCGAGCTATACCGTTCCAGCAACTCCCAGCAGATCAAGCCGTCGGATCAGCCCTCGTCGGAGGTCGGATTACCGTCGATTGTTGTCGGCAAGCAGGAGACAGTGGTTAGGTTCTGTTAGTGTTGGTGCCTGGTCAGTTAGGAGTTTAGTTAGTTTGTTAGTGTTTCTGCTAGTGGAGTAACGACCTGTTAGTCGGGTTCGTTGGGGTCTCCGTTTGCCTATAAAAGGAGGAGAAGCGGTAGAGAGCGGAGGCTTTTTTCTTTTAGAGAGACAGAAAACTTTTCCACCGCAAGAGAGAAGAGAGCCAGCGATTCCAGCGACAAGAGGGAGAGAATTCCGAGCGGAGAGCGTGAAGCAGAGGAGTAGAGAGCCAGCCACCGCTTCCGGAGCTCCGACGACGATCTCCAGCCGGGTACACATCCCCGATCACTCTAATTGTCTGAATTGTAGCCTCTAGGTCTTCTTCTCTGTTTCTGGTGCGATCCCAAGCGATCCAGAGGTGTTCTCTGATCGGGATCGCCCTCCGATGCCCCGCCGTCGCCAAACTCCGGCGACAGATGTTGGGGGGGCAATCCAGGAAGTTTCCTGGACCCCTGAGCCCTCTCTCCTCCTCCTCTGGTCTTCCCGTAGCTCGCCGTGCACTGCCGGACCGCCGCTCCATCGCTCCCAGTAGCCGCCACGCCGTCCGCCGGAAGAACGCGTCGAGCAGCCGTCGCCGGAGAAGACGATGGGATCCAGTAGAGTGGCGCGAGCCTCCAGTCCCCCACGCTGCTCCATGCCTCCAGGATCGCTCCACTGCTCCCCACGACCACTCCAGAACCTCCAGCAGCCCCTCCTCGAGCCTCAGTTGATGCAGCGACGCCCCTCGCCGGAGATGGATCGCCGATGGCTGGAGATGCTTCCTCGCCGCTCCGTCAGCCTCCCTTCCAATCTTGAAGATATGAGGAGCCTCCGAGAAGTCCCCGCAGCCACTGAAAGTCGCGCCGCAGCCTCCGGAGGAGATCTTCTTCCCCGACGTCGTCGCCGGAGCACCTCGAC